>JBBPDJ010000020.1:2643245-2672249 GCA_037974625.1 Cucumis cinereus
AAATGTTTAATAAAGTGCAAACTCAAGGTAAATGTGTGTTAGAAAGTGACCCAATATTAATAATAATAACAAAAATAATAACAAAAATACATGTGACTTATTTTTATTTAAGTACTTATACTAGATAACAATTTTAAGGATAATAATCGAGTTTATAGCACCATTTGTTAAAGAATTTTGAATATAACTAAATCTAATAAACTTCTAAAATTGGACCTAAATTTTGTATTATCCAAGGGTGAATATGGACAAAGATTGTATTGTTTACCTTTTCTTCTTCTTGGACAGGGTCTTGCTTCATTATCAATAACATCCTACATATTTCTGGTGAGACCTAAAGGATGTGGTGATGAACATACACCATGCAATTCTCATTCTTCCCTCCACATTGCTCTGTTCTACCTCTCAGTTTACTTGGTTGCTCTTGGCAATGGAGGTTACCAACCCAATATAGCTACATTTGGGGCAGATCAGTTTGATGAAGAAGACCCTAAAGAAGGCCTCTCTAAGATTGCTTTCTTCAGCTATTTCTACTTGGCTTTGAACCTTGGTTCCCTATTCTCCAACACAATTTTGGGTTATTTTGAAGATGAAGGAATGTGGGTTCTTGGCTTTTGGGCTTCTACAGCTTCTGCTGCCATGGCTTTGCTCTTGTTCCTCTGTGGAATCCCTAGATACAGACATTTCACTCCTAAAGGGAATCCCCTCTCTAGGGTTTCTCAAGTGGTGGTTGCAGCTACTAGGAAATGGAAGGTTCAGATGATGCCTAATTCAGAGGGATTGTTTGATGATGATGAGAAGGAATTGGCTAGTAATGGAGCTAGGAGAATCCTTCATACCAATGGGTTCACGTGAGTTTCTTAATCAATTTCTGTTTCAGAGTTTTGATTGTTTGATTGATTTCAGGAGAAATGAATGTAATGTGTGTATGTGTGGTTTTATCGTTATCTGCAGATTTTTGGATAGAGCAGCAGTAATTACCTCGTCGGAGACTGACCATTTAAACGACGGAGCTCGGAATCCATGGCGTTTATGCACGGTTACTCAAGTCGAAGAAGTCAAATGCATTCTCAGACTCCTCCCGATTTGGCTTTGCACGATTCTTTACTCCGTCGTCTTCACTCAAATGGCTTCTTTGTTCGTCGAGCAAGGCGCCGCCATGAGAACCAACATTTCTACATTCCACGTTCCTCCCGCAAGCATGTCGAGCTTCGACATTCTCAGTGTCGCAGCGTTCATCTTCATTTACCGTAGAGTAATCGATCCAGTCTTTGCTCGATTAACCAAATCAAGCCTCACAGAGCTTCAAAGAATGGGGATCGGCCTCGTAATTGCAATCTGCGCCATGATATCCGCCGGAACTGTAGAGATTTTCCGACTAAAACACGCCAACAAAGACTGCCTGCATTGTGACAATTCGAGCTCCTTAAGCATTTTCTGGCAGATTCCGCAGTATGTATTGATCGGAGCATCAGAGGTTTTCATGTACGTCGGCCAACTGGAATTCTTCAACAGTCAGGCACCTGACGGACTCAAAAGCTTCGGTAGCGCCCTATGTATGACCTCGATTTCCTTCGGTAACTACGTCAGCAGCTTGCTGGTGACGATCGTGATGAAGATATCGGCGACCGATAACATGCCGGGATGGATCCCCGGGAACCTAAACAGAGGTCATTTAGACCGATTTTACTTCCTCTTGGCCGCCCTCACGGCAGCGGATCTCGCCGTCTACATCCTTTGCGCCAAATGGTACAAATACATCAAGTTCGAGAGTCGTGAGGCCGACGCCGCCACCGCCGTCTAGGGTTTTGCTCTGCTCCGGTTGAAGAATGTAGTTGCCAGTGATGTATCCATTCCATGGCGTTTGATCCAATTTCGATGGTTCATGATCGTATTTTTAGATTGGAAGAAAATAAATAAATAAATGGTTTTGAGGTGGTTCGATTGAGATCGTTGAAATTGGACCGGACAATTGTGGCCGTAGATATGAAGGAAAAAAACCCACCCGGTCGAAGGATGATCGGCCGGTTGATGCAATGAAACTTGAGAGATGATTCCGGTTGCTTCTCCAGTTGAGCGGTGTAGTGAGAGATTTTACTTGACAAGGTGGGTGTGTTGAGTAAAAACTTTTATTCATGCCTTTTTATTTAATTCAATGTTTCATTGTATTATTTTTCACCCTCTGTATTTAATTAAATTGTCCCATTTTTATTTTTAAGATTTTAATTTTCAAATTTAGTGTGAATTATATGAACCATTAAATTATTATTATTTAAATAACAAATTAGACTAAAAGATCCAATAAATTACTAATAAAAATTGATCAAAATATTCAAAATCAAACTTAGAGACACATTAACCTCATCAACGGCCTCAAAGTGCAAAAATCAGTCCAAATTCAGCTCGTGCTCAATTTAAATTTGATCTAAAATTAATATTTAATTGCCTCAATTCAACTCAACCTAATTATTCATGGAATTAGATATGAGTCATCATTTTGAAAATCGAGTTGACACGTAATATTCAATTAACAAACTTAAGTTGGACCTAAACTTTGATCCAATAAATTGATGGTTCTCATGGCCCAAACCCTCCAATGAATCAAGTTGGATAATTGGCTTAACTATTTATTGTTGGATCGATTCAATCTAAATTCAAACAATGTTCAAAAACCTTAAAAAAAGTCGATTGTAAAAGAAAACACATACAATTTTTGTTACGAGGTTTGATTAGTTTAAATTGCTTTTTTAGAAAACATAAGATACTATCTAAAAATTAATTAAATAATGCCTCTATACTTTTCGTTGGACAATATAACGTTTAAGTTTTGTGGACTATTGTACCATATTCAATATACAGTTTTATTGAAAAAGTCGTTTAACTACGTGAGAATTAACGCATGCGTGGGATCCCTTGATTGTTCCGACCTAAAATCATCAGAATCATAGGGTTGGATCCATCAAATTGATAAGCCGATTAATGTTTGCGTTTTTGTTAGCTTCATCTTTTACATTTCATAATATTTTTTTAGGATATAATGGGAATATTAATTTATAATATATATATATATATATATATATATATAAACAAAAAACTAATTTGTACGTTTGGCCCACTGTATTTCGGAATAAAAAAATGAAAAAAGAAGTCTCGGCCATTGAAGCAGATTATCGACCGCGCTAGATTCCAAATTCGCCGCTGCCGCCATGTGGAGAAACTGCCGGAGTTTCTCATCCAAACTCCGGCCGTCATCTTCATCTCCTAATCCTTCAACCACAACCTCCATTTCCACGTTCTATCGTCACGTCGGCGTCGTTCCTTATTCATCATCTTTGTACTCTTCTTTATCATCGTCGCCGTCCTCTTCAGATCCCACCAAACTAGGTTATTCGAATTTTCATGGAGTTCGGGTCCTTTCGAGCGTTGCTGATCCATCGTCTTTGGCTTCCGCACCGGCGGTTTCTAGAGCCAGGGAAGTCGTGGACTTAGCTCGCCACTATGGTCGCTGTTACTGGGAGCTCTCCAAGGCTCGTCTCAGGTACTTCGTTCGATTGATTGTTTATTTTCTGGTAGTGTTTTACCGTGACTTCACGTTTTGATTTCACTCGAATTGAGGAAATTAGATTTCGTATTACTGGCCTTTTAATGTATTGCACAATTGAGGTACAGAAGCAAAGGGCAGCTTTAACTCGGGAATTCCCAATTTTTTTAAAACAAGTTGCTCTTCATTCAGAGAATTCGTTCCTTAGAGTTTCTTTTGTAATATTGTATTTTTCCCCTCAATTATTGAAGGAAGTTGTAACTATTCCTTTCGTTTTTGCTAAATTGTTAATGAACGTTCCGAGTTTTGATTATGTTCAATTTCTTTGGATTATTATGTTCGATGAAGCCATTTTAGAGCCCTAAATTGTTCACTTGTGCATCATTTGTGAGGTCCAATTTCTTTTTGAGAGCCGTTTCTTGTTTTGATATGTAATTAGTGCCTTTGTGTTGACCTCTTCAAGTTTTGATTGCATTTATCAATACTAGGTTTATTACATATGGGGAAATAAAAATCTAACAATCTTTCTTTGGTTTAGATTTTTGTCTTTATAACTTTAGTGCCGGTAGTTTTGTTTTCATCAAGCAAATGCATCGTTAAACCACCCAGGCTTGTCCAAATGGTAAATAAGGATCAATGTAAATGAGTTTAAGTCATGGTGGTTGCCTACGATTTGATATCTTATAAGTTTTCTTGACAAACAAATGTAATAGGGTCGGGCGATTGTTTCGTGGGAACAATCCAGGTATGTGTAAACTAGGCCAAACATTCACAAATATATGAAAAGCAAAAAGAGAGAAAAAATCCATGTTGGGATTATGTATACACATTGGTTGATATTTTAAGGTTGGACAATAGCCTTTAAATGTATCTCAATGGGATATCTAGTTCTCATGAAAAATTATTGACTTTTTCTTTTTCATGGTTGCACAAACTTCTGCCCCCAAATTCATTTTCACGATTGTTGTTTCTTTTGTCTCGGGTTTGCACCTCTGTTGCAGTATGCTAGTTGTTGCAACTTCTGGGACTGGATTCGTTTTGGGGAGTGGAAGTACTATGGACCTTGCGGGACTTTGTTGGACTTGTGCTGGTACCATGATGGTGGCAGCATCTGCAAACTCCTTAAATCAGGTTTCTTTCGTTCTCAATTGAAGGTGGTCATGCTGTATTCATGCCATTATTATTATTATTATTTATTTATTTTTTAAAGAATATTTCACCGTGTAATTGATGCATCTTATTATGTATCCCATCTGTATCCGTTATTATTATTATTATTATTATTATTATTTTGAACAAGGACAAACCAAATTAACCCAAGGTTGTACAAGACGAGTATCAACAGTTTATGGACTAGCTATACTGCAATCTTTGTGCCTTTCTGAATCTTATCTACACTGTTAGTTTTTTTTTTCTTCTTCCTGGTTGAGCTGACTTTGGCTTTGGCTAGGATAACGACAGCGGACTTGAAAATAATGAACAATACCCATGCCTCTCTGGAAGTCATGGGGAGTAGTTTAAGCAGATTTTCTATGAAAGCGTTAGATTTCTATGTTCCTCTAATTTTCTCGTAGTTGTTTCATTAATTAGAAATCTATATCATTAGGTTTTCGAAATAAAAAATGATGCTAAAATGAAGAGAACACGCCGAAGACCTCTACCCTCAGGGCGCATCACAGCTCCACATGCATTTACTTGGGCAGCTTCTGTTGGTTTAGCTGGGACTGCAATGTTAGCTACCAAGGTGACAAGATAAATCGCTCATCGTCTTTTTATTGTTATTCAACCATTACCTATAATTTTGTTAACCACTTTCTGCAGTATATGAGCCAATTTGCTTATGTTGTTCTTTATGGACAAGGTTGTTGCAGACTAATATCTTGGCAGCTGGTCTTGCAGCTTCAAATTTGATTCTCTATGCATTTGTATATACCCCACTCAAGCAGATTCACCCTGTCAATACGTGGGTTGGTGCCATAGTTGGTGCCATTCCACCACTTCTCGGGTAAGTTTTAATCTAGAGTCCTGCGTACGTATCTTTTTAATGGAATATATTTTACCCTTTCAGAAACCGATTCTATATATTGGACCCTTACCTTTTAAATGTGACAACTTAATCTTCTGACTAATGGCATTTTCATTCTAGTCAAGTGGAGTCTTGAGTCTTGAATATTTTCTCATTCTGAGTTTTTCCGTGTGATTTTCGTATGCTATTGCTGCAGAGGTACCACTGAAGATTATTAGTACTTTTTGCAGTTCAAGCAATGGATGAAGTTTAGCTGCTTTTATTTATTTATTTATTTTTTGATGGAATGGATGAAGTTTAGCTATGGGTCTTTTAGTGAATAATATCCTTGTTTATGCTTGATTGTCTCTGTCTGTAAGATTAATATGAGGTACTTTCTTTAGGAAAGTAACTGGACTAGATGGTGATTATTGGGATTAGACACAAACCCACAGGACAATTCTAGACAGAAACCTAAATGTAGTTGAGGAAAATTAAATAGTTGCTGTCCAATATTTAGGAAACATCTGGGTTCAAACTTAAAAGTATTATTTTGTAACAGTATCATACCGAACCGAACCATAGCCCTTAGCTTTCAGCCTTGTAATATGAGATCTTTTTTATTTTGGGGCTTTCAGGTGGGCTGCTGCTTCAGGACAAATATCTCTAAATGCAATGATTCTCCCTGCTGCCCTTTACTTTTGGCAAATACCCCATTTTATGGCTCTTGCATATTTGTGCCGTGATGATTATGCTGCTGGAGGGTAAGAATATATTTTGATTGCAATACTAATTGGTATGTTAATTGCTACCCATCACAATTATCACCACTATTCTAATGAAAACTTGTTCAAATTGTTCATATTCTGGATGGTTTGAAGTATACTAGAAGAGTGTGAAGGATTGAAGTTTACTTTCAGTTTAGATTAGACTGTCATAGGTTAGCATTGGCAGGTCCGACTATTTAATAGTAAAAATTTACAAATATGAATTGAGTTGCCTACATAGAATCCATAAGTTTTGTACTTCCTATTTCCAGTTTAAAACACCTAGAACACATTCTGTAAGTTGTTAAATTATTGGGACCGTTTGAAATGCTCTCGTGTATTTTAGGTACAAAATGTTCTCTCTTGCTGATGCTTCTGGTCAGAGAACTGCTGCGGTGGCTTTAAGAAACTGTCTGTATCTCGTTCCTCTGGGATTCTTGGCTTATGATTGTAAGTTACTATCACACTCTATTTGCTGGCCATTTGCTGCAGATTTCATTTCCATTGCAGTTTTTTTCACATATAGTAGAATGTGTTTGACTTTCATTTTCATTTTAAATAAATGTCGTGATGCAAGCAACTTAGTAGCATTACCGAGCAATTTTAAACTCACGATAGCTCCTGACATAGGCAGAAGGCGGAGTGCACTGTATAGATCAATTGCTACTACGATCCCGAATAGAAGCAAATGACATTGTAACTATATTGCGGTATCAAAGAGAAAATAGTAATTATAATAAAATATTAACATTTCCGCACTACATTATTTCCCAAAGCTATGCCTACCTTTCCAAACCTCTCCTCTATGTTTAATCCTCCACTTTAACCAACCTACCAAGTCTTTGTTTGATAATCATTTGGCTTTTTGTTATGTTTTTGAAAATTAGGCTCATAAATACCCCTTTCACTTCTAAATTCCTACTTTTACCAATGTTTACGCAAATCAAGTCAAGTTTTGAAAACTAAAACAGTAATTTTTAAAAACTCGCTTTTGTTTTCGAAATTTGGTTAACAGTTCTAACTCTTGTACTTGAAAAAGTTGCAAACCATGGTAAGAAAATGAGAAAAAAAAATATACTTAATTTTCAAAGACAAACAAAAAACCAAATGGTTACCAAACAGGACTTTAGTAATTGCTAATTACAATAGGGCTTTAGTAATTGCTAATTACAATTATGCAACTGCTAATATCTTAATAACATCTCTAGCATGAAAAGTTTTTGTTCAGCTCTGCGAAATTTCATCACCAATGAAACCCATGCTTTGTAAACATTGTGGTAGTTGAACAAGTTGTTCTACATCTGAAGTATTCTCAAGTTTGTTAGTTGACGGCGGAGCTGTTAAATCTCGTCTTTTTTAAATTTTATGAAAAATCTGAATTGAGTACATCTATTGTTATGTTTAAACAACTTGATCACTGTATCGCCTACCTGGTTTCTTCCCTTACCAACATACACAACCAAATTCACATGGTATTTAATCTTTCCAGGGGGCATCACTTCGGGATGGTTTTGTCTAGAATCATCCATCCTCACACTTGCAATCAGTGCGACCGCATTTTCGTTCTACCGACACTGCACGATGCGGAAAGCAAGGAGAATGTTTCATGCTAGTCTCTTGTATCTTCCTGTTTTCATGTCAGGACTCCTTTTTCACCGTCTTTCAGATAACGAGCAGACAATGGAAGAAGATAGTTCCAAAAGGACGTTGGATGGTGTAGTAGTGGAGGATAGATATATTGTCCAAAAGAACAAGACGGAGCAGAGTCGAGGTGTCGCCCAAAGTCGACCGCCTGTTGCGTATGCTTCGATTGCACCCTTCCCTTTCTTGCCTGTTCCAGTATATGCTGATTCTTGATGAACTTAGTTCTTGTTTTCTTTTAAGCTTCCTCTATTGAGTGAAATAATGAGGAAGGATCTTAAAAAATTATATAATCAATTTATTTGTCGTTTTGTATGGTAATAGAATTATACAGTGGAGGTATACTACTGTGACATTTTTGGAATATGCAAATGAGATTTTGCATTGTCATCCTTCTAATTATTTGAATGCCGATTTCCTATTTTCATCAATTTAATATTGAGTTTATCACAGGGCTAAATTGAAATATGTTAAAAGTGGAAGGACTAATGTCAAATCCTTTTGAACAAGGAGGATTAAATTGAAAAATACCCAAACAACTAGGACTAAAATGTATATTTAGCATTTAAAAATAAATAAATTTTCTTAATAAAACTTGATTTCCATCAAGTAATCAATCGAGAAAAATCAAAATAACATTTCAAAAAGAAATTTAAAATAACCAAAAGTAATTGTTGAAATTACAACTTTTGAAAAATAACTATTTTTATTCAACTTTCAAATTGTCTATTTAAATAAATAAATAAATAAATAAATAAATAAATTGAGGTGTTGAGTTAATTTTTAAATAAAATAAATAATTTGTTTAGAGTAAATTGGAGATGGTTGGGGGAAGGCCAATAGAATGTTATATTAAAATGCGAAATACAAGAAGTGAGGAAGGGGTTGTAATTTTAGCCCTAGCTCTTCTCAACACATATTGGCGGGAACTTCACCGGCAAAACTCAGCCCTCAACTTTGCTCTTCTCACCGACTAAATCCACTCTCAAACTCTCCAAATTTTGCTTCGCCGGTGCCGATAATGGGGAAGGACGATGAAGAGATGCGTGGAGAAATGGAGGAGAGGCTGATAAACGAGGAGTACAAGATTTGGAAGAAGAATACTCCATTTCTTTACGATTTGGTTATTACTCATGCCCTAGAGTGGCCTTCACTCACTGTAGAATGGTTGCCTGACCGGGAGGAGCCTCCTGGCAAGGATTACTCCGTTCAGAAGATGATTTTGGGGACTCATACCTCCGAGAATGAGCCCAATTATCTCATGCTCGCTCAGGTTCAGCTTCCGCTTGAGGATTCTGAGAACGATGCGCGTCATTACGATGATGACCGTGCTGATGCGGGTGGTTTCGGGTGTGCCAACGGCAAGGTTTGTGGATTTGGATCTTTTTCTTTCTTTCTTTCTTTTTCTTTTTAATCCTAGAATTGGGAGAGCGTAAGATTGGATTTTCAGTTTGAATTTTTAGAATTATTCTAGAGTAGTTCATGTTTAGTTCCTGTAGTGTTTTCACAGGAAAAAAGTATAAAGCAGTGGGATTTGTTAAAAGGAATATGCAGTTTCTTTGGGCACTGCAATTGATAGATTAAGAGTAGATCGGTTGATGATTCTTTTTCTGTAGAGACGCAAACTTATGTTGATTCTTCTCTCAATTCAGGTACAAATTATCCAGCAAATAAATCACGATGGCGAAGTCAATAGAGCCCGTTATATGCCTCAAAATCCCTTTATAATTGCTACAAAGACTGTCAGTGCCGAAGTTTTTGTTTTTGACTATAGTAAACATCCATCCAAACCACCTCTAGATGGTACATGCAATCCCGATTTGAGATTGAGGGGTCACAATACCGAAGGTTATGGTTTATCGTGGAGTAAGTTCAAGCAGGGCCATTTACTAAGTGGTTCTGATGATGCACAGATTTGTTTATGGGACATTAATGCTACTCCCAAGAACAAAACCCTTGAGGCTCAGCAAATTTTTAAGGTGAATTCCTCTTAAATAGTCCTTACAACTCCATCTAATTGGTTGTGTATTTGTGCTTCTTTGTCGTTTTAATCACAATTGGGTATCTCACGTTGAATTTTCTTTAAGTCAAGGGGGTGCCGGTTTCATAATGTTTTGTTTGGATTTACACAAGGACAGAGGACTTCTATTGGATTTGTATAAATATATAATTTGGATGACTGTAAATTATTATGGTAGATAGCTAGCACTTGTGTCCTGAATATTGAACTACAACGTGGTAACTATCCCTAGCTAACAATTTGTTAAGAATGTTATATCTATTATGTGGTGCTATTTTGGTTTTATTTATGGTTTGATACGATCTCTATGATAGGTTCATGAAGGTGTTGTGGAAGATGTTGCATGGCATCTTAGGCATGAATACTTGTTTGGTTCAGTAGGTGATGACCAATACCTACTCGTATGGGATTTGCGAACTCCTTCAGCTAATAAGCCTGTACAGTCTGTAGTTGCTCATCAAAGTGAGGTAGGTGCTTCTGGAAGTTAAATGAAAATTCATGCAAAATTAAGTGTTGTGAATGTTTGGTTTCTTCCTTGCAAGGAACTGTTTCTTTTGTGGTTACATGCAAAGAAAAATCTTATGAGAGGATCGCAATGATCATTCTCCAGTAATCAGTGTTATGGTTGTTTATTCTAGTACTAGATTGGTTTTTTCCTTTTTGGGTGAAACCATGTATCGCATGGGCATTACTCACTGTGGTAAGTGGCAATTAAATATTAATGCTGGTCTTTTGGCTTTAATAAATTTGTTTCCCTTGTAATTTCGCTTCAGGTTAATTGCTTGGCATTCAATCCCTTCAATGAGTGGGTTGTAGCCACGGGGTCAACTGATAAGACAGTTAAGTTGTTTGATCTACGTAAGATCAGCACTGCACTGCATACCTTTGACTGTCACAAGTAAGCATCCTCCTTAGGCTATGAAGTTCATCAATCTTAATTTTGCTTGGCAAGTGCTGGAAACACACAGCACATGTGCAGCTAGATGCCTAGACTCCCTTGAAAACCTAGTTCATAGGTATTGACGCTTGTTTTTGAACGTCTACACTTCTTTTCTGTGCAACAGAGAGGAGGTTTTCCAGGTTGGTTGGAATCCAAAGAATGAAACGATCTTAGCTTCTTGTTGTCTTGGTAGGAGGCTCATGGTTTGGGACCTTAGCAGGTAATTTTATCAATAAACTGTAGTGTAGCCACAGTTACTTTGTTTTAATAACGACTGCTTAAGTTAGTAGAGTGATATCTGATAAAAAAGGTTGATTATGAGATAAGCTAGCCATCTACTTATTCCCTTTCAACTCTTGATATGCTTTCTGAAAGTCTCCTCGATACGGAATGAAATCAGGGCAATTCTTCATCATATGATTTCCATAGATGACAGGAGTTCTTTTGTGGGATTTGGTCTGCAGGATTGATGAGGAGCAGACACCCGAGGATGC
Organism: Cucumis cinereus; assembly: GCA_037974625.1. Taxonomy (NCBI): domain Eukaryota; kingdom Viridiplantae; phylum Streptophyta; class Magnoliopsida; order Cucurbitales; family Cucurbitaceae; genus Cucumis; species Cucumis cinereus. Next base: position 2,654,654 of record JBBPDJ010000020.1, read on the forward strand.
AGAAGATGGCCCGCCGGAATTGCTGTTCATTCACGGTGGTCATACGAGTAAAATATCAGACTTTTCTTGGAACCCATGCGAGGACTGGGTGGTTGCTAGTGTAGCTGAAGATAACATATTACAAATCTGGCAGATGGCTGAGAACATCTACCATGATGAAGATGATTTGCCTGAGGAGCCTCCAAAGGCCTCTTAATGTTTTGTTCTCTGTATTTTAAGTAGTACTTCAAACTATTAAAAATCTATCAAGGTCTCATTTTGGTCCTCCAATCCTCAATGCTCATTTTTCTTCTCCTTGTTCGTTCCTCTTACCATCCCCACCCCAAATGGTGTTTTATGAATCTGATTTACCTTTTTGCTTTTCAGTTTGAAATATAAAGAGGTTTTTAAGGCTTTGGATTGTGGTGATGCACACCATGGCCATGGATATGGATGGTTAAGAAGGAGAAACTTTGTAGAGCTCGGCAGGATCGCGTGGAGGCTGCTAGTGTTGGATGAGCAATAGTGAGAGGATGTGTTGTAGGTGTGTACTTCCTAAAACTTTAGTTCAGTGCCTTAAGTAGTATACTTGTTCATTATTAGGGTTTATAATGATTCACTACTCACTACTAACTATTCTGTGGGATCAAGAGGCCTTGCAAAGGTAATTTGTTCTACAACTTTGTTCAACCTTCTCTCTTTCTAGGTGGCTCATTAGAAATATTTTTTTTCCATTTCATTTTGATGTGATTGGACGATGATTGAGGTAGAGACCTAACCGAAAATGTCTTTTGTCACCTCTAAAATCATTTCAAAACATACCTTTAATTACTTGAAAATACTTAATATTTAATCTTTCGATTTTAAATTTAACTTTTATAAAGATCGTCAAAAGCATGTTTCATGGGGTTTTAACCCTTTTAATAGCACTAACAAATATGCTCCTAGTATGTCAGTTCTAAGCTTTGAAAAGAAACGCTAAAGCTTAGGTGACTTGTTCGTTGACATGCCAAATTAGTTCTTCTCAAAGTACTGAATTATTGATACAATATTCTCTATAACAACAATCATCTCTACAAATCAACTTTGAGCTGCATTCTCGTTGATAGAGATACTTGGAAGCAATCTACATACTAAAACTGCCAATCTTCCAGATTCTTATTTCTCAATGCTCCACAATTTGGTACGACCAAATCTATCAGTGGTCCTGATTTGCCGAACTATTCAGGCTGGATCTCAAGGAGTACTCCTTCACCAGTTTGGAGAAGAAGGAATCATCTCTTTCTAGTAGCTTTCTGGGCGAGTCGAACTCAACAATCCTTCCTGTTAATAAGAAAATAATTAAGGTTCATTTTCAACAACTTTGTAGCCAAATACTCTCGCAAAAATTATCAATGAGAGATCCATACATAGGAAAAAGGCAATTCTACTCACCATCACTGAGGACCAAAACAATATCACTATCGATAACGGTGTGGATTCGATGAGCTATAGTGACCACTGTTCGATCTTTGAATTCTTGCCTGATGATACTTTGTATTATACTGTCCGTTCCTGAATCGATAGATGCGGTGGCTTCATCGAGCACTAGAATGTTGCATTTCTTGAGCAATGCCCTTCCAAGACAAAACAGTTGGCGTTGACCAACACTCCAATTTTCTCCATTTTCAACCACTATAAGTAAAATTCAAAATTTCACACCATAATAAGCAAAACGGAATGAAAGCACTTGATTTAAAGTTTTGTATGCCACACTGATAAACAAACCTGGAGAATTCAACTTCATCTCCTTCCCACGCACCAATTCTCCCAATTGACATTTATCTAAAGCCTGAAAATGCATAAAAAGAAAAAGGAAAAAAAAAAAAGTGATTGTCACATGGCTTCTCAGTAAAATTATATCTCAACGTTGTTGAGAAAAAGACTTACCTCCCAAATTTCTTGGTCAGAGTACTGTTCTAGTGGGTCGAGATTTCCTCTAACTGTCCCTTCAAACAATGACGGATCTTGAGGGATGATGCTAAGCCTTGATCTTAGGTCATGGAGGCCAATCTTGCAAATGTCAACATTGTCAATAATAATGCTTCCTCCTTTGGGTTCAACTATCCTAAAAATTGCCTGTATGAGGGTTGATTTCCCACTGCCCGTTCTTCCTACAACACCCACTTTCTTCTTTCCTGGGAAAGTGCAGCTGATGTCTTTTAAGATATCCGGGAGATGGTCCGCATAACGGATCTACGACAAGTACAAGCTCATTAAACACAATGGTGTGAAATCGAAAAACAGAGTACCGGCAAGAGTGGAATGTATACCAGGTCAAACTTCAACGATCGTTGGGATGAAAGAAAAAATGTCGTTTTACTTGGACAACCTCAAAATCCTTTAACCACGTTCTAGATTTTATTGTTTATTTTATATTTTGTGCGAAGGCTTACCTGTAGATTCTTGAAAGTAATACTTCCTTCTTGTGGCCAATTGCTTGGTGGTCTGCTGTCTTCGATAACAAGAGGTGCTTCACTTTTTATCTTTGAGTACTGAAGGATTCTTTCTACTGAAATTATTTTCTTCTGTGCACTGCATAAGCTCCATATAACTAAAGCCTGTAACCAATTTAAGTTTATTCCGTATGATACTGCCAAACCCGCATTACCTGAAGAAGAATTCAATTCATTATGAATACTTTATTCGTTCCATGATATTTAATTCGGGTTTTAATAAAATACTTTTATTTCAGATAATTAGCATTCGATGAAAAAACTTGGTCTATTTGATCTTGCATGTCAAGTTCATGAAAAACAAAATTTCAAATTATATAAAGATATTCACAGATTTAACTCAAATTTTCCGCTTTTGATTACAACTTGAATTACGGAGCACATTAAATTTTAGGCACATGAGATACTCACTTGGATCTATAATTCCTTCAGGAAGAGTCACTAGCAAAACCAATGAAAAGGCAAAAACAAAATGTGATAGCATGTTCAATCTGAAGGAAAGCCATTCCATAACTGAATTATTATGGAACCATGTCTTTGAGAAGCCATCGATAAGACAAAGGTTAGTATTGAAAAATCGGTCTTCCTGATTAAAGGCACGAATAGTTGCTGCTCCAGCTAGTGATTCTGCAAAGTGGAGCATGATTGGAGATTGGTGAATCCCGGATAACCGGCCAATTTCTCGTGCTGTGGGTGTGTAATAGTGCTACCATAATCAGAAATTACTTGATTAGTAATCAATATATAACACAAATTGGCATATTTCTAGTTTTAAAGAGTGAAATTGCTTACTTGGTACCAGATGCAGGCTGCAGTAACGGGTATAAAAATGGCAAATACTTCCCATGCTACTTGAGACATTACTACAATTGTCCCTAGCAACCGAATGACTGAGAAAGGACACCAACCTAGCTTTGCAGCCATGTCTAAGTCTAAAATACTTTGATCACCTGATGCCTGGCAACAGAGTATAAGTGAGATTTTTCAGTCTTGGGATCCAACCATAGAATACGCCAAGAACAACTTAGTACAATATTTTATGAGTTTCTTGTTACATTTTTTTTTTCCTTCTTTTGTCGTCAAACTATTGCAAGTCTTGAAGTGTGTTTTTTCAATCGAAACAAAGTTAGATTGCAAGCACCTTTCAGGCTAAAATTTGAAGTTATAATTACCCGGTTTAGAATTCTTCCAGTTGGGGTTGAGTCGAAGAATGCCATCGGTGCATGGAGTACACTGTATAACATATCTCTGAAGAACTTCTGTGCAGTTTGAAGTCCTACTACTGCTAATAATGTTGATCGCAGTAACAAGCCAAGTGAACTACCAACAGCAAGTAGAAAATATACAAGTAGTGCGACATTCATCCCAACTTTTGGTTCTACCTCGTTTGTAGTTGGACAAGCCCACGTCATCCAGTAATTACTAGCTATCTGTAGTGCTTGGAACAATGTGTGTGCCAAGACTATGATTGGGACAAAAACTCCTCCTTTTATGCTTGTCAAGTAAGTTAGGTACACTTCTTTTCCAACGCTTCCTTTTTTTCTCTCTTCCTCTTGCAATAGTTTTCCTCCCTTTTCTGTTGTCTGCACTGTGGAATTATTCTTTTCTATTAGGGAGTCTTGGGAATCTACATTTGTGATAGAATCTCCATTTAATTCCTTTCTAGGATTTGGAACTTGAGATATTCTACTTGTGTTTTCAACAGAGAGGATTGACTCAAGAGCTTGATTATGAGCACCAACTAAAACTTCGAATCCAAAATTTTGCTTAATAAGTTCTTCAAATCCTCCAACCTGCACAATTTTCCCATTTTGCATCACCTGTGAAATGCCAATTGCAAACAGGCACATCATTAGACAGTGACTCAGATATCCAAAAGCTGTGTCCAAACACAAGAGTTCCAAGCTATAGAGTTCAAATATCAATTCAATAGATTGGTTAATGAAGGTAAATTTGAATGAGAATACATCCCCTCCTGAACATTCGATGTCCTCAACTTACATGCATCGATATTTCAAAATTTTAATATAATCACAGCACAAATGATCAAGTACTTTAAAGTAATTCAGGCAATAAATACAGCTAAGAGCGTAGAGAAGACTTTCCATAAAATTTGCTCACCAGAATGAGGTCTGCTGCCGGTAAAAATTCAACTTGGTGAGTTACATAAACTATAGTTTTCCCTTTGAGAACACCCATCATACAGTCCTACAAAATGATAAAAACAACAACGTTCTGTTACAGTGATCCACTTGAGGAAGATACAAGAAATGGTTTAGTACCACCATATATTTTAGCCTTCTAACTTTTTAAAATTTCACCCATTACTTAATGTCTAGACTAACCTTGAAAAGCTGGGTTCCTGTATGAGCATCAACCGCACTGAAAGGATCGTCAAGGAGATAAATATCTGCATCTTGATAAACAGCACGAGCAATTTGTATCCGTTGCTTCTGTCCTCCGCTCATATTTATGCCTCTTTCTCCAATTTCGGTCAAATCACCAAATGGAAACAACCCCAAATCTTTTGTCAAAGCACAGGCATCAACAGTTCTGTTATACCTAGTAGCTTCATACTCATTTCCAAAAAGAATATTATCCTTGATATTTCCCGACAGTATCCAAGGAGACTGAGGAACGTAAGCCTTTGTGCCACTTATCTTCACTGTTCCAGAAAGTTTTTCTATTTCACCAAGAATACATGAAAGCAGACTGGACTTCCCCGATCCTACAGTTCCACAAATTGCCACCTTCATCCCCCTTTTCACTTTCAAGTTTATTTGATCAAGAGATGGGTTGATGGACTCTGGCTCCCAACTAAATATTCCATTTTCTATCTCAATATCAAAATCTGTTTGATCTCTAGAAACATAAACTGTGGCATCCTGCTGTATTTCATCTACCTGGAGGTATGAAGTGACTCTATCTGCTGAGACTTTGCCTTGTGTAAATGCAGATAGTATGTCAGGAAGACTGAAGATAGGGTCTTGTAACAATTGGAAAGTAGCCAATGCAGATATGACTTTTCCAGCAGTTAATTCTATGCCAAGCATGGTACAGAGTCCAAATGTGACAAGAGAGATAAGGGTAGGTGATGCCCAAAAGAGAAATGATGAAAATGCTGTTAATTTCGACGACTTCCATAACCAATCGTGCTCCACTTTTCTTAAGTTTTCTATCTTTTGAAGATATTGACGATCCCATGCTTGAAGTTTGAGTATCTTCATATTTTTAAGAACTTCTGAAGTAGCTTTCATTCTATTGTCCTTAGCTTCCATGATCTTCTTTTGGTAATCCTTCTGGATTTTGGTCAAAGGTACGTTACATGACATGATAAGTATAGTCGCAGCCATTGCACCCAATGACCCCAAACCCAAATTTGTATGTAATATATATATAGCTAATGAAATTTGGACCGGCAACATCCATATCATGTTCAAGTACCAGATAAAGTCTGAGATTCTTTCAATATCAACACTAATATAGTTCATGATCTCTCCGCTGGTATGGCTTTGGCGAGACCGGCTAGATTGACGCATACCCTTTTTGTATATGTGAGACACTAAAGCACCCCTAATTTGAATGCCTAGACGGCGAGCCTCGAAAATCCATTGCCTTTGAGCAGTAGTCTCAATTACCTTTGCAGTAAGAAAGGCAAGTGCAAGAAGATATCCACTTGATAAACTGCGCCCTTTCCTCTCAGTAAGGAAATTTACAAAGTCATCAATTAGATATGGTCCAACATATGATGCTGCAGCACTTAACACTGCCAAACTAGCATTAATAACCGCTTTCTTTCTGCTAAACAAAAAGAGTGCCTTGTAGATTGATGGTTCTTCGTCTCCATTCTTCTTCCTTACAAAGTTTAGCTTCTCCGTGAAGGAATCGGATACAATCTTGGCAGAGTCATTTCTACAAACATCTGGTATGTCACTATGTTCGAGGGGTCTCTTGTATCCCAAAGCAAAAAGGGGATTAATCCATGAGAAGGTAACCCGTTGCAGAAGATTTGCCCTCTCGTAAGCAGAGTTCCTCTTGTCTTCTTCATACTCGGAGCACTTTCCATGGAGAAGAGGATCGGCCAAGCCATTACGAACAACAAAAACTACCCCCGTCTTCCCATAAACCGAAAGTGCAATCAGGAAAATCAACGGAATAAAGCAAACTAGTTGAGCATAATCCAGAACTTTTACTTGATTTCCATCTCCAAACTTTGCAGAAAGAGCCACAAGGATGATCGATAAGAAGAAGCTGCAAATCCACCATCCTCGAAGCAGCCAAGGGTATTTGACATACTCGTTACGAACAACTCCACAAACTGCAACCGTTGCAACTCCCCAAGCAATCACTTGCATAATCTCCGAGGAAAATGCTGAGATGTCCGAACGGCAACGAGTTCCAATCCCATTTAGCAGCGCGAAGAACATCAAAACGTGAATCGCCCATAAGAATATGGAGCAGGCTACACTGGCTTTGTAAGAAACACTCAAATTCCGACAAATCGAGATGTTTTCCGGTGCATGATCGATCGTTTTTGTTCCTCCGTGATAATCCAATATCTGAATGATACATTTCTGAACAAACCGAAAAAACAATATTCCGGCGAACCCTAATTGCACTCCGATGCTCAAATTTTCGCCAAAACATGGAGATTGAAGCTGCTGCCATTGCCAATCTCCTTCGAATCCGGTAAGGTTGCTGAAGAACTCTGTCACCAATAAATAATCAAACACTTACGGCGGTAAAAATTGATCATAAAGAGAAAACCGTTCCCTTATCGTAATTGCAAGTAATTTTTTTTTTCTTTATTATATAGTAATTTTTTCCCTTCAAAATATATATAATAATAAAAAAATTGAATATTTTGTACCAAAAAAAAATAAAAATAAATATTTGAATCTAACACCAAGATGTATTATCGGTGTAATGATAGTGAATTTGAATCTTTCATCCCCAAATCATTGAAATTTAAAAACAATCGATTTAATGAACAAGTTCATACTCATATAGAAATATCTTAAAATTTTGAGTATTTGACAAATTTACTGTTTAGTTTCTGTTTTAATACGACGAATAAGGTGTAATATAAGAATGTAAATGATATTGATTTCGAGTAATTTGTTATTAAAATTTATTATTTATTTTTAATGTTTTTTCCTCTCCCTCTTTGATAAAGAAAAGGAGGAAAAAACTTACTTGAAATAGTAAGAATGAGATAAGCCAACATGATTTGAGGCTCCTCCTCTTGTGTTTGGGAGAAAGGGATATAGAGGTGTGATTTTGTGGAGATTAATGTATATATAGAGATTGGGATATGAGAAATAAAGGATGGAATTTTTTTAAATAATTTCCCATTTCTTTTTTTAATGTAAATAAAGGAAGTTGCTTGGCTTCTTAGTGTCCTTTGCCTTGAAGCTTCTTGTTTCTATTAAGCATGTGTGACAAGAGTCAAACACCTTTACAAAATAATGATAAAAAATAAAATTAATAGAAAATTTAAAAGCGTTTACCAAACTGTAATGAAAATTGATGTAATTGTAATGAAATTTTATTGATTGATCAATGGTAATGAGTTTGAATCGCAAACATAGTTGATTTTTTTTTATCGTGTATACATAAAATTATGAATTTTGTTAAGTTTACTGTTATTGTTACTGTTGCATCTACTTTTGAGGGTCAAGTGGTCTCAATATCAGTAATGGTAACGATAAAGATGTCACAATTGGAAAAAAAAACAAGTTGTAACAGTAACATTAATGATGGTCGTAATGGTAACTATATTGATAGTGGTAGGACATAATTTTCATGTGTAATTGGATTGAGCACCTTCAACTTATCAATCTAAGTACGTTATTTCATTACAGCTTTGGATGTGGGTCCCACGTGTTAAGTACAATCATAACACAAGTAAACAACCTTAAAATAATTAATTGAAACCAACTTCTTTTTATTCTCAATGATCTATTATGTTTTCACTGAGATAAACGTGACCTAAGTTCGACAGAGAAATATAAAAATGAAGATCAATTCATCGACTTTGAAAATAATAATCAGTATTTTATTAAGACAATTATACTTGAGAACTAATTTAGTAAATTTATAAAATACATATAAAATGTAGTCTATGGTGAGATCTTTAGTATGACATAATTTCAAACACTATAGAACAAAAGTGCTGACCCATAGGGTCATAATGCATGCCAACCCATAATAAATTAAATATAATAATAAATGTGGAAACTTCATGCTTGGGATTCAAGTATTAGTGCTCTTTTTTCTCTAATATATATATATATATATAAATAAAATAAAAACTCAATAAAGTATATCCATTTCGAAATTACCCATTACCTGATACTTCCAAAACTGCTTTATAATAAAGACCACCCTGTATTAGGACACAATGAATTAATTTAAATGTAATTTTCTTGACTCAGTTAAAAGCAGTCTTTTTTTTAGAGCACGAGTTAAAAGCACTTTATATGTTAAGAGTGATTGATACAATAGATTCTTTATTTTTAACGTTCAACCAATTTGATCTGACAGAATTTACCAATGATTTTGATTTGCTAAGCTATTGAAGCTATGTGATCTCACTGAAGAGTACTCATTTATTAGTTTGGAGAAGAAGGAATCATCTCTTTCAAGTAGCTTTATGGATGAGTTGAACTCGATAGTTCTTCTTGTTCATCAAAAGCAATCGAGGATCCTTTTAGTTCATTTTCGAGTCAAAACCTCTAAGAAAACTTATTAATACAAAGGCTACATAACAAGACTCGTACAAACAAAGCAGTAACTCACCATCACTAAGGACTAAAACAAAGTTGCTGTCAATAATTGTGTGGATTCTATGAGCTGTGGTGACCACAATTTGATCTTTAAACTCCTGTTCAATGATATTTTGTACGATACCATCGGTTGCTTAATCGATGGATGTTGTGGCTTCGTCGAGTACCAAAATGTTGCTTTTTTTAGTAATGCCCTTCCGAGACAAGTACTTGCTGTTGACAAATACTCCAATTTTCTCATTTCTCAATCACTGTCAATAGAATTCAAAATGATGAACTAAGAAAGCTGTGACTGTCATCGACATGCAAACGATTAATTCTACAATCTCACGAGTTCGACATCAACGGGAAAGATGAAGCAACATTTTAGTTAAAAAAAATCTACGAAACATATAAAAACATGTTAAAAATTAGGAAATGGAAATTCTAGAACACACGTTGGAGCCATGGAGGTGGTTTCGGCAAAATTGACAAAATGTTGGGCCTTTACATAACTTCCCAATCGTAGGCCCATTAGCAATTGTATAAGCCCACAACTAAAAGCCCAAAATCTATCCGAATTCGAAACCCTAGCTTCGGCTACTTCAACCCATATTAGGGTTTCTTCGCTTCTTCCTCGCAGCACCAACATCAGCAACCCCCAAGCCGCAGCCACCTGCCACAGAACACTCCAATGGTGATTTTTTCTTCATTCGTCTTCTTTCATCTCGTTCTAGATCTTCAAAATTTCCATAACCAACTGTTCTTCCTCTTCTCATAATCATTTTCATTTGTTAATATGGCGCAGGCTTCGGAGAAGAAGTTATCGAATCCCATGAGGGATATTAAGGTGCAAAAACTCGTCCTCAATATCTCCGTTGGTGAGAGTGGAGATCGTCTCACCAGAGCTGCCAAGGTATTCCTTTATTCTCTAAATTTTCTTCCTTCATTTGGGTTGTTTCTTGTTTCTGTTTCCGCCATTAATGATTTACTTTCCTCAGGTGCTTGAACAACTTAGCGGCCAGAGCCCTGTCTTCTCTAAAGGTACATTCCCCTCCCCCCCGGTAGTCTACTTAGCTCTGCTGGAATAGTCAGTTTGAAAATAAGGAAATTCATATTCTGACATCAGGAAAAACGACCTGTATAGTTCATTCATTGTGGGATTTGTGTTTATAATTGAACTGAACTGAAGTTATGTTTGACAGTCATAGCTTGATATTGGATTTGATTGACCATGTTTTTTCTTTGTGGTATACAGCGAGATACACTGTAAGATCGTTTGGAATCAGACGTAATGAGAAGATTGCTTGCTATGTCACCGTTAGAGGAGAGAAGGCAATGCAGCTTTTGGAAAGTGGATTAAAGGTGAAGGAGTACGAGTTGCTTCGTAGGAACTTTAGTGATACTGGATGCTTTGGCTTTGGTATTCAGGAGCACATTGATCTCGGGATCAAGTAAGCCCTTATTCATTTTAACATCCCTTAAATTGTCTCATAATTTGTATGAATTTGCTGATGAGGCCTTAATCGGTTCTGTGAGGCGGTTCTGTATTATATTGTATATTAATGTAATTAACTAGAAATGAAATATTGATTGGGACGAGGTTTTTGGTAATGGGGTTAGTAGTTTTCCTGCTCGGTTCTCTCTTGTTGAAGAAGAGACGGGGATTGAAATTCTCTTCAGGGTTGGTCGGAGTTGGGACTCGGGAGGGAGCTATCCCGACTCACTGTGAATGACGTTGTCACAATGGGTACAAAAATATTCTGCAAGGAGTAGGGGAAGTCCTGACCCAGTCCTTAACGACTTCATCCGGATGAAAACTTGCTTCTTTGGCCTATAGGGAATGGGGATTGATGTTTTCTGCTAGGATGAAGATGGGGAATACTGAGTAGTGGGATATTTGATATTTTTATAGATGAATCTGCCATAACTATGGTTAAAATTTCATTATAACTGATGTGTTTATGTATACAATTATGATGTTTCAGGTACGATCCATCCACCGGTATCTATGGTATGGACTTCTTCGTTGTTTTGGAGCGACCGGGATACCGTGTTGGACGTCGTAGGAGGTGCAAGTCTCGTGTTGGGATCCAGCACAGAGTCACAAAGGAGGATGCCATGAAGTGGTTTCAGGTGAAATATGAGGGTGTGATTCTTAACAAGTCGCAGCAAATCACTGGTTAAACTTCATAGGGTATTCACAAATGGTGTTGAGAGTTATTTTCGTTCAAGTTATAAAATTTTGTGCCTTTGAAATCAGCCTGACTTAAGCTCTGTGTTATTTTATTTGAATATTTTTGGAGTTTAATGGAGATTATTAGGATCAATTTGAAGAACTCTTTAAGCTGTTGCTAGTCATATGTTTTATTAATTATATCCTTCTTGACTTTGGAAAAGATTAAGATTATTCTGTTTTTATTTGTTCATGCTTCATACTCCTTTTTTAATCGATGATTTATGGTGTTTATTCCATATTTTGTTATTATTATTATTATTATTATGTATAAAGCTTTCATAAAATGTGGTTTGTGCCAATTCTTTAAAAAATGACTTTGTTGTGTTCATTGATTCTCATGTAATTGAATTATGCAGCATTCATCAAAGTTTCCATACCTAATTTATGGTATGTGGAATTCTTCTCCAATTTTCCCCCCTCTATTTTTCTTTTTTGAAGTTACTTTTCTCCCCCCTTTTTCTAGGCATGATTCTACATTTTGTAGTGAATAGTTTTCTGTGAAATAATTTTGAACTTGCTATTTTTACTCAAACACATCAAGAGAGTGTCTCTTTCTTGGCTTATAATGGAATGAGGTTCTAATGTTTCGTAATAGAAAATTCATGTTTAGATTGTGCGTTTTGGGTTCAATTTGTAACATAAACTTCATTTTGTTCTGACAATTCAGTCCAATTTGTTTTTTCATTGTCTTCACGCTTTGTGATGTTGTTTTTGTTGTCTTTAATTACTTGCGTTTTCCAACGAATGTTAGTAATCTTAATTTGCATTCCAGCTCTTCGATTGGACGAGTGTTTACCAATTTACACGGGTCTCTGCAAAGTCAGGATAGGGTATCTTAGGTTTGACTAGGGTTGGGGTCAAATTGGGGACTCATGACTAATCCTCAATCTCGTCTTAAATAATTTTTTATTACTTTTGCAATATGTATATATATAAGCTACAAGATATGTTAATTTATTTAACTTTTTTAATTTCATTTCATATTAAATGAACTTAACCATTTTATTAAATTAACCCTAAAGAAATGCTAAAATATTTTTTTATTACTAATTTAAATGTCAAAGTTTAATTATTGGAGGGTTTTTTTAAATATAGAAAAAAAATTTAATTACCCTCCATAGAAAAAAATCACTAAAAACAAAAATTCATTACATCTTGTAGAGATAACTATTTTGTTCATTTTTTCTATTTTTTATTATTTTAATTAAAAATATATTTAAAAAACGAAGAGTTTCTCGTGGGCCCTATTCCCCAAAATGTAGATCGGGATGGAGATGGAAAATTTTCGTGGGGACGAGGATGAGGAATGTCCCTGGTTCCAGTTTCGTTGCCAACCATTTGAGGCAGGTTTGTCTTGCTAGTTGATGATTTGACATTTTGCGTAGCGATTAGGCATTTTTCATATAAACAAGTTTGGAAACTGATTGAATCAGCAGAAATATGAAACTCATCACCAGAAAGCCTTCTCATCTAATTGAAGCTATAATATAAGGCTTTCTCTTTTCTGAGATGCTTAATTTTGTGTCACTAATTGGCAAATTACAAGGCTACAAATCTGAAAATTATTTTCACCACTTCGTTTTTCTTTTTGGGCTTATTATTTTCTCTGCTCTTTTCTGGCTTAAAGCTTAAAGAGGAAGTGAAGGCCCACGAACTATCTCAAACATGAATCTAAGAAGAAAGATAGAGCAGTGTAGAGAGAATCAAGAGTAGTTGTAGAAATAAAAGAGAAATTGAATCTAAATATACATACACAAAAATAAACCATGAGAGAGAATGAACAACACACACTAATCTATACCAAACATGCTTTGTTGATGGATCCGTCATCTTATCCAATCATCATTCTGTTAAGATATTATTATATGGTGATCTTATTTTTCGAAAGAATAAAAGACTACAAGCTTGTAATCAGCAGAAAATCTTGAGAATATAGCTACGTGACTTCAGCTATTTCATTGTCAGCATAAAAAGATTACAATGGACTACTTTCCACTAATATTAACCTCAACGTTTCATTTCCTATCTCGTGCACCTACCTTATCCTAGAATCAACTTGAGGAAACAAATCAACAATGATTTTAACTTTCTGAGTACTCGATCGCCATCGTAGACTATAGTTCTTGGTTTATTTGACGACTTCAATATCATTAGTGTTGCTTAGAAGCTCTATTCATACCTTTTATTTGCTAGACTATTGAAGTTTTGAGATCTCGTGGAGTACTCTTTTATTAGTTTAGAGAAAAATGAATCATCACGTTTGAGAAGCATTTTCGGTGAGTCGAACTCTGCAATTCTTCCTGCTCAATGAAAACAATGGTTGTTTAGTCACTAACAATACAAAGTAACCACTATAAAGAATAAATAGCAATTTTAAATATAAATGGGAAAGAACTTCAAACCCACCATCACTTAGGACCAATACAAGATCACTAGATATAACTGTGTGGATTCTATGAGCTATAGTAACCACGGTTCTATCTTTAAACTCTTGACTAATGATGTTTTGTATGATGCCATCTGTTGCGGAATCAACGGAGGCCGTTGCTTCATCAAGGACAAGAATGCTGCTTTTCTTGAGCAATGCCCTTCCGAGACAAAATAGTTGCCGTTGACCCACGCTCCAATTTTCTCCATTTTCAACCACTATCAAAATATGAAATTATGATGCATTAGAAAAGCCATGTTACCCCATTTTCCATTTAATATAATCAAATTCAATTCGGCAAGCCCAACCTGAAGAGCTCAACTTCTCGTCCTTCGCACGCACCAAATCACCTAACTGACATTTGTCTAACGCCTGAGGAAGTAAAAGCACAGTAAAACCGCCATTCAATATTATTATTATTGTTATTTTTTAGATAATCTCGTTGTTGTATGTTATCTATTCATAATAGCTACAAGTAGCTCCAATTAGAGAAACCCTTCAATCTATTACTTTTTTTTTTTTGTTTTCCGTTATAAGCAACATACATCATCAGAGAAGAAAGGTTACCTCCCAAATTTCCTGGTCAGTATATTGCTCTAGTGGGTCGAGGTTTCCTCTAACTGTTCCTTCAAACATGGAAGGGTCTTGAGGGATGATACTTAACCTTGATCTCAGGTCATGGAGGCCTATCTTGCAAATGTCAATCCCATCTATTATAATGCTTCCCTCTCTAGGTTCAACAATTCTAAAAATTGCTTGTATGAGAGTTGATTTCCCACTGCCTGTCCTTCCTACAACACCCACTTTCTTCCTTCCTGGGAAGGTGCAACTGATGTTTTTCAAGACATCTGGGAAATGGTCTGCATAACGGATCTACAAAAGGTTGAGGCTCATTAGAAAGCAAATTGTATGCACGTACAACTCGTACTTCTAGTCAAATCATACACACACATGCATACATTGGAATAAGAATGAAAGGAATACAAGGGGAATCAAAGGAGGCCGACAAAATCAAAGGGAAAGAGGGAGCAATTACAATAAGGGGCTACAATCCAACAAAATCAAACCAAGATCTATTAACTGAAGCTCACGACAAGGCATTAAACCTAATCAAATCAAATCGTTTTAACACGCAAATTATATCAAGCAATGGTTATATGGCTAAATTCTCTAGAATTTTCTTTTGCTAAATTTTATACACATCAATATGGTTACCTGCAAATTTTTGAAGCAAATGGTCCCATCTTGAGGCCAATTGCTGGATGGTCTGCAATTTTCAATAACAAGTGGTGCCTCACTTTTTATTTTCGAATACTGAAGAATTCTTTCGACTGAAATGATTTTATTCTCTGCGTTGCATATGTTCCAAATAACATTAGCTTGCAACACATTCAAGTTTATCCCATATGTTACTGCCAACCCTGCAAGACCTGAAAAGGTTCCAATTCTTTGTAAATATGTAATTCTCCTATATAATTTGGCAATAAGATATTATAGTTTGTTTCAGCAAATCTACGCTCGGTGAAATATTTAACTACAAGAACATGTTAAAAGCATTCCTGAAAAAAATTAGCTTATGATATCTGTCACGGTAAATCATGCACACAAGAAACTCACTTGGATTAATAATTCCTTCAGGGAGAGTTACCAGCAAAACCAATGAAAACCCAAAAACAAAATTAGATAGTACGTTCAATCTGAATGAAAGCCACTCCATCGCTGAAACATTATGAAACCATGGCCTTGAATAGCCATCAATGAGACGAAGGTTAGTTTTGAAAAATCTATCTTCTTGATTGAAAGCACGAATAGTTGCTGCTCCTGATAGGGATTCTGCGAAGTGGTGGAGGATTGGAGTTTGTTGTATCCCAGATAACCGGGCAAGTTCTCGTGCTGTAGGTGTATAATATTGCTGACATAGTTGTAGATTAATTTATAAGTACTCAAAAAAATTAGGAAAATGTAAACGTAAAAGTCTATAGGGTTTTTTTTTACCCACTTGAAACAAGATGCACGCTGCAGTAACAGGAATAAAAATAGCAAACACTTCCCATGCTGCCTGAGACATTACTACAATGGTCCCTATAATCTGAATTATTGAGAATGCACACCAGCCCATCCTCGTTGCCATTTCCAAATCAACAACGGTTTGATCAGTGGATGCCTGCAAAGTGAAATACAAGTTTAAAGTCATGGGAGCTATTCTTTGAATTATTCTGGTTATCACAATCGTCTAATGTCATCCTCATGAAAACTTTAAGATCCACCTGGGCAAATGTTGGGAACGTAACATATACTTGCAATAATCAATTAAATCTCTTTCTTCTATTTATTTTTAATATTTCACTAAAAGTTTTAATAAAGTACAGGTAAACTAACACATATATATCCAGTATCACAAGATGAATTGTAAGTTAAAATTACCCGGTTTATAATTCTACCAGTTGGAGTTGAGTCAAAGAATGCCATTGGTGCGCGTAGTATACTACATAACATATTTGTGAAGAGCGTTTGTGCTGTCTGAAGTCCTGTTATGGCTACTAGCATACCTCTCAGAAGAACGCATAGTGAACTTCCAATAGCAAGTAGTGAATAAACTAACAGTATGAAATTCATCCCCGTAACTACTTCTGTATCGCTTGTGGTCGGACAAGCCCATGCCATCCAATAATTACTAGCTACCTGTAAAGCTTGGAATGATGATTGAGCCAAAATTATGATTGGAACAAATGCTCCTCTCTTCACAGTGGTTAAATAGGACAAGTACACTTCTTTACCAATGCTTCCTCTCTCTCTTTCTTCCTCTTGAACCAATTTTCCTCCCTTATCTGTTATCTCTGCAGAATTTTTATTCTGCACTAAATCGTGCTGTGAGATTTTAGGCTTCACATTCATGGTAGAATCTTCATACAATTCTTTTTCGGTATTTGTTAGTTGAGGTTTTCTACTTGAGTTTTCAACTGTGACGATGGACTCTAAAGCTTGACTATGAGCACCAACTAAAATTTCAAACCCTATGTTTTGTTTCAAAAGTTCTTCAAATCCTCCAGCTTGAGCAATTCTTCCATTTTGCATCACCTGTCAAATGTTAATTATAAAACGTGGCAACTTTAGAGACCAGAAACTATTTCACAAAGGTCAATTACTTCAAAACGTTTTTGGTAATAGAGAATTCACAAAATCATTATCAGATTGGTACTTCTCATCACTTAAGTAGTTTTTGTGGAATAATTTCTCAATCACTAAAGATAAATCTCATGCATGCAGTTGATAGTTGTTCCGATTATTAAGAAAACATGCATAACGAAGTATTTTGAAACAATTAAGAAAAATAAAATAGAAAATTTTCATGGCATTTCACTAACCAGGATGAGGTCTGCTGCCGGTAGAAATTCCACTTGGTGGGTTACATAAATTATGGTCTTCTCCTTAAGAGCACCCATCAGACAGTCCTTCAGAGTATGACAACAATAACAACATTTCATTAGGTTGTTGATTCAAGATAAAACATTTCAGGAACAAGTTAATACTGTATTAGTACTGCTTACTCATTCTCTACATTGTTTGATATCCTAAGTTCCTAACTAACCTCGAAAAGTTGAGTTCCTGTATGAGCATCAACTGCACTGAAAGGATCGTCAAGGAGATAAATATCAGCATCCTGATAAACTGCACGAGCAATTTGTAT
>JBBPDJ010000020.1:2673237-2683851 GCA_037974625.1 Cucumis cinereus
GTGTTCAAGAACCAACTGAAGTCCGTGATTCTTTGGATATCAACACTCATGTAGTTCAAGATCTCCCCACTGCTGCAGCTTTGGCGAGCTCGGCTTGACAGACGCAACCCCTTTTGGTATATGTGAGATATCAAAGCTGCTCGAAGACGAAGACCCAGTTGGCGTGCACCAAAAATCCATTGCCTCTGAGCTATCGTCTCGATCGTCTTTGCGCCAACAAAGGCAAGTGCAAGAAGATATCCACTTGATAAGGTCCGCATTTTCTTCTGAGTGAGAAAATTCACAAAGTCATCAATAAGGTAAGGTCCTACATATGATGTTGCAGCACTTACCACAGCAAACAAAGCATTTATTGCAGCTTTCTTTCGACCAAACAAATATATTGTTTTGTATATTGATGGTTTTGTGCTATTGTTCTTCTTCTTTACAAAATTTAGTGTCTCGTCAAAGGAATGCGACAAAAATTTGGCAGAGTCAATCTTACAAACATCTGGTATGTCCTCCTGTTCTAGAGGCTTCGAATATCCAACAGCAAACAGGGGATTGAGCCACGAGAAGGTAACTAGTTGAACAAACGTCGCCCTGCCATAAGGAGAATCCTTCTCATCCCTCTCTTGATCTAAGCGTTTCTCCGGAAGAAGTGGGTCTTCCAATCCATTATGAACATTGATGACTATGTTTGTATGTCCATAGATTGAAAGCCCAAACAGGAAAATCGATGGAAGAAGGCTGAAAAACTCGGCATAATCCTGCACTCTCAATTGCTTTACATTTCCGAAATACACATCCAAACCCACATGAACAATCAACAAAACAAAGCTGCAAAACCACCATCCTCTTAGAATCCAAGGATACTTGACGGATTTATCGCGTAACACCCTAAAAACTGCGAAAATCGCTCCTCCCCAAGCAATCACTCGCATTATCTCTGAAGAAAGAACTTCGATTCTGGAATTGCAATGAGAAAAACTTCCATTTTGCAAAACGAAAACCATAAGAACATGAATCACCAACATCAAGAAGGAGCAACCTACACTGACTCTGTATGAAACACTCAATTTCCGACCGATGGGACAATTTTCCGCTGCTTGATCTGTCGATTTGCTCTCTCCATCGAACGAATTCCATATCCAACACACACATATCTGAATAAATCGAATGAACAAAACTCCCAAGAACCCTAATTGCACCCCTATGCTAATATACTCCCACAAACACGGTGATGACGAATCAAATTCCCGCCACCGCCAGTTCGTTCCCAATTCAGAAAGCTTATAAGTTACAACGGCTTTGTCGATCATTGCTTCAAAAAAAGAATAAATAAATCAATCAAAATTTAAAATAATAACATTAAATAAATAAATAATGTAGAAGTTTAAAAAAAATTACTTTTTAACTTTCCTAAAATTAAGGATTTAGATTTAGATTTAGTTTTTGTTCAATCAAATTTGAATTAATTTAGCCATTTAAGGAACTTAGTTTATTTTTTTTTTTCAAATTTATAACAACTTTCTTCCCGTGATTAAAAATTTCGTGAAATTGAATTGTCAATTTTGAACATAGATAAACAAACGTGACATTTAGAAATTAGGACGGATTCGAAAATTTTACACATGGGCATTGTATAATATAAATGTAATTTTTATAAAGAAATGTAAAACAATATACATTGATTCATGATTCAAACTCGAGTGGCGTGGTCTCAGGTAAGACCTTCCACCACTAAGCCACACGTTTAAAAATTCATAATTTTAAGAGACACATGACCCAAACCTTTAGTGGATCCGTCCATGTTATAAATTTCATTAGATTTTAATAATATATTTTGCAATATAGACAAGCTGTTACCCATATTACGATACAAGAACTAATTTGATATGTATCAAAATTTATAAATTAAGTTATTAAAAATTTAGAAGTACACGGAATTGTCACAAATATGAAAATACAAAAAATTGAAATTAAAAGAAGAAAAGGCAGAAAAGAAAAACACCTTAAATATGTGGATTTTGCGAAAGTAAACAAATTGGGAAAAACTGAGGAAAAAAAAGAAGAAACCGAGGAGTTTTAATATACAAACAAAAACATAATCCCATTAGGAGATGAAATTATTATTTTTTTAAAAAAAAAATGCAAGAGATAAAAACAAATAAAAATAATAATAAAAAATTAAAGGGATGAATCAGCGTTGGACATGAAATTATTATTTTTATTAATTTAAAATTCAAACATAATCAGAATATAAGGAGATACAGCAAATCTAAATCAATTTTAAAATGGTAAGAGATAGTTGGATATTGCAAATATTAAAAAAATAATAATAAGTTGTCACGAATGACTCTCAAATATTTTCGTCTTTCCTAATTAGTACACGTTTAGATAATTTGTTGAAATAGTTGAGAGAAAAAAAGTTTAATTTTGATTCGGTCGATTTCGGTTAAAAAAAGTTTTAAAAGGAGGGTAAATATGGGAACAATGTAGTTTGTGACCCCACTATATCTCTAATTAGCTATGCATCAAAGACAAAATGCAAGTACTCCTGTAGTCGTATAAATGAAATTTAGATATTGTACCCAAAATACCCTTTTAGGGTTATGCCCCAAGTATTTGAAATGGGCCGTGAAATGTGTTGGGCCCATGGATTCGGGTTGGTGACTAAAGTGAGGTTTTGAAAGGGATGGCGAAAACGATGTCGTCTGTGGTACTTTTTGCATTATTAAATGTGGGGCCCATGAATTATTCTCCACACCCTCCGTTATTCTCATTTCCTCATCGCGTGTCAGTCCGGCTTAGATAAAAACGGGATTTTCATCTTTTAAGAAATCGTTCTTATATGGAAACCCTCTCTTCGAGGCATTAAAAAAGACAGGAATAATAATAATAACAATAATATTGCCGTAATATATAATAAATAAATAATAAAGATAATTTATTATAAATGATAAAAGTGCTGAAAATATTTAATCGATATCTACCAATTTTATAGAATCTGAATTTTTGATATATATATCAATTTTACAATATTTGAAAAAATATAAATAAAACTGTTTTATCATTATTCTCATATCTTCTAAATTTAATCTGTGACATTGATATCATCTCTAACATATAAATATTATATCTATCCACCGATCTATTTTCACATCAAGTCCTAAAAGCAGTATGACATTATTAATAGACTTTAACTTTTAAGAAAATTAATGTCCATAAATTAATTTATTTGTAAATCTAACTATTCATTGAGAACGTAACCAAATTGAACACTTTTGATCTTGAACTTAAAGTCAATGGTATAAATTTTATGTCAGACATTGATTCTCTAACTTTGAAGTTGATAAATATTTTCATCTTCACGTCTAGTAGTGTTACATCAACAATCAACCAATATAGAAGAACGTTGTTTACAAAGCAGTAACACGAAAAATCCTTTTAATGGGTCGTTTTAGAAGGGGAAAAAACCACGAGAGAGAGGGAGAACTCACTTGAAAGAGAAAAAGAGTTGAAGATGAGTTGAAGGTGATTCATTATAGAGATGGTGGAAAAGAACCTTTTGCTGTCATGGAAGAAAAAGCTTCGAATTTCTAGCCATGGCTGCTCTCATCATAGCAGAGAGAATTTCATAGCTCATCGGTATTTTGAGTCTTAGAATTGGTGTTGGTGTATATATATATATAATAATTTGAAGAAGATGACAAGTCCTTTATTTTTCTTTTTATAATTAATTTATTAATTGTTATATATTATATATAGAAAAGGAAAACCAGTGTCCAAAAGATGAAAAAGACTATGAACGTTAGACCACATTTGATGATTTGCATTTTTTAAATAATATGTCAGTTTTACTTTTAGCCAAATTTAACAAAAAAAGTTTTTTTTTTTTTTTAAAAAAAAACAATAATTTTCTTAATTTTCAAACAATTGACTTGATTTTTTTAAAAATTCAATGGAAAATAAATAATACGACTGTAAATAAAAAGTAGTGATTGCAAAATTAATTTAAAAAAGAAAACAAAACCAAATGATTATTAAAGCGAGTCTAAATGATTATCAAACAGGTATGAATACTTATAACTGTAGTAGGTATGTACTCAAAATTTTGAAGCTTCAAATATATAATTAGTCGTGCGAATGATTTTAAGAATATAATGTATTTATTCGATTTTTAATTTGTTTATATTTAAAGTTGTTATGGAGTAATTTTGGATCGAATATTATATAATCAACAAGAGTCAATAAATAAATAACAAGGTTTAGGCCAAATATAACGTCCTAACCCCTATTCCAAGGGGATATGACTAGTTCACATCCCCAAATTAATGTGCTCGGTCGAGTCTAACAATATAGTTAATGGGGAGCATAACCCTAGAACCAAAATGTGTCCAGGAAAAACCTCGGCCAAAGTCAAGTTTGACCTTAACCAAACTCGAAACAGGACATAACCATCGATAGGGAAGGTTGATTATTATCTGAAAATGGCTCCAAAATTCTATTAGAACAACCTAAGTCAATCACCACTACAAATACATGACTGTAGTGTCATATGAGATAACTTGAATTATACTCTTAAACTTTTTTGCTCCACACTCTTTCACTCTCTAACTTAACTCTATGCGTGATAAGTACTTTACGAGAAAAAAATAATAAAAATTTAGCTCATGCGCTTTAATAAAACATTTATAAATAATCCATACCAGATAAACTAAATTATAGTTTATTTCAAAGCATAAAAGCCAAAATTCTAAATTAATATTTATATAAAATTAATTTTCCCAACATAATTTATCCAAGGTCCGATCTAATCCCAATATAATATCACTTAATTTACTATCAAACACGAGATTATTGTAAAAATATTAACATTAATATTTATTTATTTATTTATTAAAAAAAAAAAAAGAAGATTCGAGGTGGCCAAAAAACATTGAAGACTAAAAGTTAAAAGTTGAGTGTTAGTGGAAAATACATTGATGAATAAAATTCAAAATCGCTTTCGTATCATGATGGTTTGTCCAGAGGTGGGGCTGTGAGTACGATGCAACACTTCATTATATAACAACATGGCTACAAATTACCACCACCTTTGGTGATATATTTTTTAATTAATAAAATTAAATTACATTTTTTTTTTCTTTCATGTTCGTCGTGTACTTGCATCTCAACTAATCTCTCACGAGATAACCTGCTAAAGAAATTCGTAAAATGATAAATCTTAAATGGATAACTACATCATGAACTAAACTCATTCAGTCAAGTTCTTTATTAGTCTCATGGCTTTTTTGTTATCGTTAGGTCAGCCATGGTGGGTAAAAAGATTGTATTAGTTAATTGTTTTTTATTTATTGTTCTACTTTTTTATTGCAAGAAATCATGTTTGATATCTATTTTGTTTAGAGCAATTGCAAATATAGTAATCAAGCCTGAAGTATTACCGGAGATAAAATAAAAAATAAACTTTTTTAAAAACCATTTTTTCTAGTTGGGACTTTGAAAACAAAAAGGAAAAAAAAATAGGTGGACACAAATTTAATATCATATAATCTATAAATTAAAAAATGAAATGATTAAGCCTAATGTTGGTAGAATGGTAGGGAATTTCTCTTTTATATGACCACGAGATAAGATCACGTGACTGAAAAGCTTGTTTCTACTGGGCAGAAGTAGGAAGAGATGGTGTTTTTGTGTGGTTGAAAATTAATTAAATAAATTATTTTAAATGATTTTGGTTATTTAATACTAATTTTCTGAATTTATTTAAAGAAAGCTGTTTTATGCAATTTTTATTATTTTTTTTATTTTTAATAAATTTTGTTTTTTATAGGTTGGTTGAGTCAGATGTGGGTTTTGTCCATTCTGAAACGTGAAGCAATATGAATGGTTGGAAATTGCAATTTATTACCAAAATTCCAATAGGTCATAATCATAATTTAATTGAAGCGCACAGACTTTATGTTTGTCCATATTAACTGTTACAATTATTTAATAATGAATGTAGAGTATAATGTCGCTTTTCAGAAGGATGTTTCAACTTTATATGCAAACCAAAACCATGACTTTCATTTAACTATATAACTATATATTTACGATTACTGCACAAAAAGTGACTTTATACGACATGTGGTAGGATCGTTCCAGGTAATTTCATTCATAGAAAGAAAAGAGAAAAAAAAAGACAAGAACAAAACACCCGATTTCTTGTTTAAAGATACTATTCTTTTTGACCATTCGAGCTACGTTCAGATTGGTTAATGACAACCGTTAGAGAGTTAAAAGTTAAATTTGTTGTATAGATATGGTAACCTTATTTTCAAAAGGATAAAAGACTAAAAGCTTCTAATCAGCAGATCAGATGAAATCTTAAGGATATAGCTAGGTGGCTTCTGCTATTTCATTGTCATCTTAAAAGGATTACAATGGATAATTTTCTACTAATGTGTAATTTTAGCTTATCCTAGCTTATTTTGTTCAGGTGCATCTAGCTTATCCTAGAATCAACTCGAGGCTACAAATCGACAATGACTTTTACTTTTGAATATGCATACCTTGATCACCATTGTAGACTGCAGTTCTTGGTTTCTTTGATGGCCAGTATCATTTTGGTTCTTTGAGCTGCTTGGAAAGCTCTATTCATGCCTTTGATTTGCTAGGCTATTGAAATTTTGAGATCTGGTGGAGTACTCTTTTATTATTTTAGAGAAAAATGAATCGTCTCGTTTGAGAAGCATTTTCGGTGAGTCGAACTCGGCAATTCTTCCTGCTCAATGAAAACAATAGTTGTTTAGTCTCTAACTTACTATATATCAAAATCTTTAGCAAGATTATAAATGAATGAGAAAGAACTTCAAACCCACCATCACTGAGGACCATGACAAAATCACTCCCTATAACTGTGTGGATTCTATGAGCTATGGTAACTACGGTTCGATCTTTAAATTCTTGGCCAATGATGTTTTGTATGATGCCATCCGTTGCGGAATCAACGGAGGCCGTTGCTTCATCAAGGAAAAGAATGCTGCTTTTCTTGAGCAATGCCCTTCCGAGACAAAATAGTTGCCGCTGACCCACACTCCAATTTTCTCCATTTTCAACCACTGTCAAAATATGAAAATGATGACGCATTAGAAAAGCCATGTTACCTCATTTTCCATTTAATTGAATCAAATTCAATTTGGCAAGCCCAACCTGAAGAGCTCAACTTCTCGTCCTTTGCACGCACCAAATCACCTAATTGACATTTGTCTAACGCCTGAGAAAGTAAAAGCACAGTAAACTAGCCGTTCAACATTATTATTATTGTTATTTTTTAGATACATCCATTGTTGTATGGTATCTATTCATGATAGTTACAAGTAGCTCCAATTAGAGAAACCCTCTCAGAATACTGTTCCTAATTATTTTTTCTCTCTTTTTCGTTATAAGCAATACAGATCAGCAGAGAAGAAAAGTTACCTCCCAAATTTCCTGGTCAGTATATTGCTCTAGTGGGTCGAGGTTTCCTCTTACTGTTCCTTCAAACATGGAAGGGTCTTGAGGGATGATACTTAACCTTGATCTCAGGTCATGGAGGCCTATATTGCAAATGTCAACCCCATCTATCATAATGCTTCCCTCTCTAGGTTCAACAATTCTAAAAATTGCTTGTATGAGAGTTGATTTTCCACTGCCTGTCCTTCCAACAACACCCACTTTCTTCCTTCCTGGCAAGGTGCAACTGATGTTTTTCAAGACATCCGGGAGATGGTCCGCGTAACGGATCTACAAAAGGTTGAACCTCATTAGAAAGAAAATTGTAAGCACATAAAACTTGTAGTTCGAATCAAAACACAAATACACACATGTGTGTGTATATATATTGGAATAGCAAATCGAACTTTCATTGAGAAAAAATGAACAGAATACAAGGGGAATCAAAGGAGGCCAACAAAAACAAAGGACAAGAGAGTCCAAAAGCAACTACAATAAGGGGCTCCAATCCAACAAAATCAAACCAAGATCACAATTAGAAAATAATCTATTAACCAAAGCTTAAGACGAGGCATTAAACCTAATCAAATCATATTGTTTAACATGCAAATTTGTTAACTTTAAGTATCGGGCAATGATTATATGTCACAGGTAAAATAGGATTTTCTTTTGCTAATTTTATACACATTGCTATGGAGGTTCACCTGCAAATTTTTTAAGCAAATGGTCCCATCTTGAGGCCAATTGCTTGGTGGTCTGCAATTTTCAATAAAAAGTGGTGCCTCACTTTTTATTTTTGAATATTGAAGAATTCTTTCAACAGAAATGATTTTATTCTCCGCGATGCATATGTTCCAAATAACAGTAGCTTGCAAAACATTCAAGTTTATCCCGTAAGTTACTGCCAAGCCTGCAAGACCTGCAGAGGTTCCAATTTTTTGTAAATGTGTAATTCTATTCAATTAGGCTATAAGATACTAAAGTTTGTTTCAGCAAATCTACCCTCAGTAAAATATCTAGCTACAGGAACATTTCTTTTTTCCAAGAACATGTTAAGCGCATTCCCCAAAAAAATTAGCTTATGATTTCTTTCATGGTAAAACATGTAGGCAAGAAACTCACTTGGATTAATAGTTCCTTCGGGGAGAGTTACTAGCAACACCAATGAAAATCCAAAAACAAAATTTGATAGTACGTTCAATCTGAAAGAAAGCCATTCCATCGCTGAAACATTATGAAACCAAGGCCTTGAATGGTCATCAATGAGACCAAGGTTAGTTTTGAGAAATCTATCTTCCTGATCGAAAGCGCGAATAGTTGCTGCTCCTGCCAGGGATTCTGCAAAGTGGTGGAGAATTGGAGTTCGTTGTATCCCAGATAAACGAGCAAGTTCTCGTGCTGTAGGTGTGTAATATTGCTGAAATAATAAGAGCATAAATTATAAGTCCTCTACTCAAAGACATTATGAAAATGTAAACATAATTGTTTATAGGGGTTTTGTTACTCACTTGGAACCAGATGCAAGCCGCAGTAATAGGAATAAAAATAGCAAACACTTCCCATGCTACCTGAGACATTACTACAATGGTGCCTGTGATCTGAATTATTGCAAGTGCACACCAAACCAACCTCATGGCCATTTCCAAATCTAAGACGCTTTGATCAGTGGATGCCTGCAAAGTAAAATACAAGTAAGGCTTAAAGCCCTGGGAACAATTCTACCTAGCATAATTGTCTAGTGTCTTCGTCATGAAAACGTTAAGATCCACATGGGGATATGTTGGGAACATAAATTATTATTTCTTTTCTTCTATTTCTCATTTTAATAAATTATATGTAAACTAAATATATAATTATCATAAGCTGAATTTGTTAAACTTACCCGATTTATAATTCTACCAGTTGGAGTAGAGTCAAAGAATGCCATTGGTGCCCGGAGTATACTGCGTAACATATTTGTGAAGAGCGTTTGTGCTGTCTGAAGTCCTACTATGGCTACTAGCATAGCTCGCACAAGCACACATAGTGAACTTCCAATAGCAAGTAGTGAATAAACTAATAATACGACATTCATCCCAATTACTACTTCTGTATCACTTGTAGTGGGACAAGCCCATGCCATCCAGTAGTTACTAGCTATCTGTAAAGCTTGGAATGATAATTGTGCCAAGATTATAATCGGAATGAATGCTCCTCTTTTCACAGTGGTTAAATAGGACAAGTATACTTCTTTACCAATACTTCCTCTCTCTCTCTCTTCCTCTTGAACCAATTTTCCTCCCTTATCTGTTATCTCTGCAGAATTTATATTCTGCACTAAATCGTGCTGTGAGTTTTTAGGCTTCACATTCATGGTATAATCTTCATACAATTCTTTTTCGGTATTTTTTAGTTGAGGTTTTCTACTTGAGTTTTCAACTGTGACGATGGACTCTAAAGCTTGACTATGAGCCCCGACTAAAACTTCAAACCCTATGTTTTGTTTCAAAAGTTCTTCAAATCCTCCAGATTGAGCAATTCTTCCATTTTGCATCACCTGCCAAATGTTTATTACAAAACCCATCTTAGAGAACAGAAACCATCAATCACAAACATCAATTACTTTAAAAAGTTTTTGGTAATACACAATTCACAAATTCAAGTAGTTTTTGAAGAATACTTTCTCTATTATTCAAGATAAATCCGAGCTGAATTCCCTTTTCCGGAACATGATGGGTTGGCCTGAATCCCACTTATGCAGTTGACAGTTGTTCAGAAAATTAGAAAAACATGCATAGTAAAGTATTTTGAAACAACTAAGAAAAAAAAAGAGAGAACACGTTCGTGGCATTCACTAACCAGGATTAGGTCTGCTGCTGGTAGAAATTCAACTTGATGGGTTACATAAATTATGGTCTTCTCCTTGAGAGCACCCATTAGACAGTCCTATAAGGCAAGATAGAAATAACAACGTTTCATAAGGCTGTTGATTCAAGTTAAAACATTTCAGAAACAAGTTAATACAGTATTCGTATTGTGTACTCGTCCTTTACAATACTCAATATCCTGACTAACCTCAAAGAGTTGAGTCCCTGTCTGAGCATCAACTGCACTGAAAGGATCGTCAAGGAGATAAATATCAGCATCCTGATAAACTGCACGAGCAATTTGTAT
>JBBPDJ010000020.1:2684839-2701886 GCA_037974625.1 Cucumis cinereus
GTGTTCAAGAACCAACTGAAGTCCGTGATTCTTTGGATATCAACACTCATGTAGTTCAAGATCTCCCCACTGCTGCAACTTTGACGAGATTGGCTTGACAGACGCAACCCCTTTTGGTATATGTGAGATATCAAAGCAGCTCGAAGACGAAGACCCAGTTGACGTGCACCAAAAATCCATTGCCTCTGCGCTATTGTCTCTATCGTCTTCGCGCCAACAAAAGAGAGTGCAAGAAGATATCCACTTGATAAGGACCGCATTTTCTTCTGAGTGAGAAAATTCACAAAGTCATCAATAAGGTAAGGTCCTACATATGATGTTGCAGCACTTATCACAGCAAACAAAGCATTTATTGCAGCTTTCTTTCGACCAAATAAATATATTGTTTTGTATATTGATGGTTTTGTGCTACTGTTCTTCTTCCTTACAAAATTTAGTGTCTCGTCAAAGGAATGCGATAAATATTTGGCAGAGTCAATCTTACAAACATCTGGTATGTCCTCCCGTTCTAGAGGCTTCGTATATCCAACAGCAAACAGTGGATTGAGCCACGAGAAGGTAACGAGTTGAAAAAGCGTAGCCCTGCCATAGGGAGAATCCTTCTCATCCCTCTCTTGATTAAAGCCTTTCTCCGGAAGAAGTGGATCTTCCAAACCATTATGAACATTGAAAACTATGTTTGTATGCCCATAGATTGAAATCCCAAACAGGAAAATCGATGGAAGAATGCTGAAAAACTCGGCATAATCTTGCACTCCCAAGTGCTTTACATTTCCGAAATACGCATCCAAACCCACATGAACAATCAACAAAACAAAGCTGCAAAACCACCATCCTCTTAGAATCCAAGGATACTTGACGGATTTATCGCGTAAAACCCTAAAAACTGCGAAAATCGCTCCTCCCCAAGCAATCACTCGCGTTATCTCTGAAGAAAGAACTTCGATTCTGGAATTGCAAAGAGAAACACTTCCATTTTGCAAAACGAAAACCATAAGAACATGAATCACCAATATCAAGAAGGAGCAACCTACACTGGCTCTGTAAGAAACGCTCAATTTCTGACTGACGGGACAATTTTTCGCAGCTTGATCCGTCGATTTGCTCTCTCCACCGAAAGAATTCCATATCCGACAAACAAATTTCTGAAGAATTTGAATTAACAAAATTCCCAGGAATCCTAATTGCACCCCTATGCTAATACACTCCCACAAACACGGCCATGTCGAATCAAATTCCCGCCATTGCCAGTTCGCGCCTAATTGAGACAGGTTATAAACTGCAACAGATTTGTCGAACGTTGCTTCAAAAAAAAAATAATAATAATAATAAATAAATAATAATTTTTTTAATAACTAAATCAGACTTTAAAATAATTATATTAATAAATAAATAATCTATAAGTTTTCATCAATTTTTATCCCATACTTACTTAAAATTAATCACTAAGCTCCTTGACTATTATTTGTAAAAATTGAATTTTTGTAAATTTATAATAATTTAAGTTTTAGAAATTGGATTGGTTCAATAATATTATTATCTTTCCCGTCTAGTTAAAGAATTAGCCTACAACAATCGATGAGCTCTTAGAGACATTTTGATGCAAACTACTTTAATTGATATGACATTCCTCTCTATAGATAAAAGATTCGACATTTCATGTTCGTACTAAAAGAATTTAATGATCTAAAGCATGTCATGTATGTGATGAAAACGTAAAACAAATCAATATTGCTTTTTTTTTTCTTTTTCATTTGAGTAACGAATGAACATAAACTTGATATTATGAATTCTTTAAAATCTAACGAGTAAAATCATCATTCTAATGGTAATTAACTATCGATTAAATATGGGAAAAAAAACAAAAATAAGTACAAGAATTAACCCTTTTAGGGTTAGGCCCAAGTATTTGAAATGGGCCGTTAATGTGTTGGGCCATGGATTCGGTGACAGCGTAACGACGTCGTGTTTGGTCCTTTTGCATTATTAAATGTGGGCCCCTATGAACTATTCTCCAAACTCTCCGTTATTCCCTCATCATCTGTCAGTGACGCTTGGAAACCTCACTTTAAGGCATTAAAATAATAATAATAATCTTTTTCTAGTAGAATAATTTGAATATTCAACCTTTAAGAAAAATAATATATAATAATAGCAAATGAAAATTGTAAGATAACCTTAGTTTTTGTTGGTTATTGTATTTTTAGTTTTTAAAATTGTATTTCTTATACGTCTAAAATATTATTTAAACGTTATTTCGTGTTTGTTTATGTTTAAAAATGATCATTTTGGTTCCTCTTTACTATTACCGTAGCATAAATTTTCAATAAAAAATGAACGGTAAACAAAAATAAAAATAACAATATCAAAACTTTTAAAAAATATAAATACAAATAATAAATATTTTAAAAATATATAAACAAAAGTTAAAAGTATAAGAACAGAAAAACTACGTAAACTAGAGTAAACTAATATCGTGTAGTGTAACAGTATTTAAACCTAATTGTTATTACTACTTTTTTTAAAATAAAAGCTTAGACTCCAACCTAGTTTTTAGTTGAGTGTCAAAATTTGTGGAATTAATAGTCATAAAAGCTAATAATGAAAATAGTAATATCGATGCTTTGTGGATTTAGTAATTAAAGTGAGGCTTATTTGCTAATTTTCGTCAACGTTTTTTATTTTTGTTTATTGTTGTGATTTATTTAGGTTATGTTTGGGTGTTTTGCTCGTGTTTAGGAAACTGTAACACGGTAAATTTGGTTTGAAGTTTAGTTAAGGTTACTGTTTTTGTCAACTTGTTTCAAGTTTTGACATGTAAAATTTGTTAAATTGCTTTATTAGTGTATATTTGTTGATTTTTAACGATGTTATAATTGTTGGTTTGAGTAAAATATAATGAATTTACGATGATTGTTTTGTCAGGGAGTTTCATTTAGTTAAGGTAGAGTATATTGTTCATTTTTTGTTTAAGATACTAAACAGATACTAAACAACCGACGACGTATTTACACCGTTGGCAATTATTGATATCTACGGACCGGATACTTTTGGCATTGGAAGATTATCTCCCGATGCCTTTATCCCGACTAATCTGTTGCCCATCCGATGAAATCAACGAAGTTTATACCAAAGTTTTTATTTAAAAAATGAAGATAGAAGAGAGAGAGAGAGAGAGAGAGAGAGAGAGAGAGAGAGAGAGAGAGAGGGAGAGAGAGGGAGAACTCACTTGGAAGAGAAAAAGAGTTGAAGAATTGAAGTTGATTCATTGGTATGGTTGAAGTGGAAGCTATATTTTAGATTGTAATAATAATAATAATAATAATAATAATAATAATAATAATAATAATAATAATAATTTATAATAATAATAATGTTGAAGCTCTTTTCAATTTGTTCACCAACAAAATCAAAAAAGCTTCCAATTTGTAGCCATGGCAGCTCATAGCTGAGAGAGAATGTTATAATTCAACATTTTGAGTTTGAGATCAGTTGGTATTGTCTCTATAATATATATATATATATATATATAAATAAAAGGATTTGAGGAAGATGACATGTCTTTCTTTATTTCTTTTATTGTTAATTTATCAATTCATATATTATATAGACAGAAAGGGAAAATCAGTGTCCAAAATTTCCACCACTTTTTTTTAATTGTCTTTTTCTTTCCTAATTATTTAGGTCCATAATTGTTTGAGTATTGTTTGGTAATTATTTTGTTATTTTAAAAATTGTCTATTTATTTTTAATTTATTGATTTGTAACTTTTAAGTACAATAGTTGAATTTTTAGCTAATTTAAAAAAAATTAAAAAAAAACTTTAACAAAAATTCAAAATTTGCTTATGATTTTTTTTTTTATAAAAAAACAATATAAAATAAATAACAAATCAAAGAAATAGTGTTCCTAAGCCGTGGCTTATTGGGAGAGGGTTGCAGCGTCTCAAAATTCAAATTAATGTGCTTGACCTCGTCAAGACTTCTAAACCCTAATGACACAACCTAGGTCAATCGTCTCTATAAATACCTCATTTTAGTTTAATATGAGACAAATTTGGATCGCACTCTCAAACTTTATAGCTAAACCATTGTAGTGTTGTGGTAATCACCACATTATTGTATGTGTTTTTACTTTTGTAGATCACGTTCTTCTATTCTTCAAACAAATCTATCATTGACATCCAAAAATCATGTCCATTCAAGAGATTTTATTAATTTACAAATTTGATTCCTACAAAAATTATAATTTAATCATTTTTATTCATAAGATAGAATTTAGTCCCTATGATTTTAAAAATTGTAATCTAGTTCTTATGATTTGATAAATCGATCATAAATATATAATTCATACCTTATGGACGGTTTAAATCTAACTTTATTCAAACTGGAGAGACCAATTTTATAATATAAATTTGATATAAATTAATTTTTCGTAATTAATTTAGCAAATGTCCGATCTAATCCCTATATAATACTAATTAAATTTTTTTCGTGATTACATTGCAAATTCTAACCATGAAGATTGAGAGAATTTTCAATTTATTATTTTTTTAAAAAATATATATGTATTGGAGGTGACCAAAAAGCATTAAATACTATAAAAAATTTTATTAAATTTTATTTTTATTTTTTGAAAGAAAATACTAAAAGTTAAAAGTTGGGTGTTAGTGGAAAATAGATAGATGAATCAAATTAATTTACAACCTCAAATTTTCAATTTTATTTGTTTTTTAAAATAATAAAAGAAAAAAAATCGCTTTTCAAAACATGTTGCTTTGTTGAGTGGGCTGTGAGTACGAATTACCACGACGTTTGGTGATGTATTTTTTAATTAATAAAATAAAATAAATACAACTTTTTGTAAAAAGATTAATCATAATTGTCGTTTACACCATTTTATTTATCCATCGATTGATCTCACGAATAATAGATCTTAGATACGTAACTAATTGATTGACCTCATTTTTGCTAAGTTGTTTCATTAGTTCAATGACTTTATTTTGTCACTAGATCAACTCACGATGGTAATAAAATTGCACTAATTAATTTTTTTTATTGAGAAAAACATGTTTGGTATTTTTTTTTTCAACCCTATTCTTGTCTATCAATTTAGTTTTAAAATGTAAAAATTTTAAAAATAATATTTTACTTTATCATTTTTTTGGAATTATAAATGAATATATATAGTATTCTTTAAAAATTATTTTTTAAAAAATAGACGATAAACTTGATCATTTTGTTTTCAAAATTTTCACTCAATTATATAAATTTGTATAAAGAAATGAAAACGAGTGACAATTAACAATAAATCATAAACGATAACGTTATCAACAGTATCCATATTAAAAGCTGTAATTTGACTGTAAACAACATATCAAAAAAAAAATGTCAAATCAAATTTTGCAATCAAACGAGAAAAGTTTGGTTATAGATATGTATGGTAGGTGAAGTCATTATCATTTAAATCTTACCCTTTTTATGAGATCCATGGATTATATTTCAAATTTAGCACTTTTCCTTTTTAGCACGATTATTAATCATAGTTAATTTACGTCAATTACTAGTTTACTTTCACTTTAAATATACTATCGATTACATAAAATAATTTTATACATTATTTGAGTTTCATATTCAGTGAAGACTGTTCACATTATTACATGACTTTCGTCTACTCGTTGAAGAGTAGAACTTCATTTACAACAATTGAATCAAATACCTCATTTCCACTAGAACAACGAAAAAATCGTGAAATGAACAACACACGTGAAACGTGAGAAGAGAATCACGAGTTTCTATATCACCTTTATTTTAAATTATACAAAACAAAACCATTATTAAAAGTTATTGCTCTCATCGAATCATTTGTATTTATATATACATATGGATCCCAATTTGTGAATTTCAAAATAAGATAATTAAATGATTTATTTGATTTTTAATATTTAATATACTGTTGATTAGATACTCAAAATTCTATAAAATTAGGGATTTATTAACATTATCTTCCTTGACCACAGATAAGATTCCCTACAAATTAAAGGTTGTTTCTAATGGGCAGAATCAGAAAGAGATGCTTTTTGTTTGGTCTAAAATTAAATCATATGCAAATAAATGTAAAATAAATTATTTAAAATGTTTTTTTTTTGTCGGATCTAAATCATAGCTATTTACCTCGATGAATTTAGTATAGGCCCGGGGCTCAAATCATAGTTATTCACATAGGTGGAATTAGTCCAGACTTGGGGAGCAAACCCTCCCTCAACTTGATTCTATTTATTAAAAGATAGCCTAGTGGTAAAACTGTTTCTCGTTTAGACTCAATTTTGTATTTTTTTTTCAAAATTATTCAATAAAGTTTCTGTCAACAAAAATTTATGGCTCGGTTATTTAAATACTATTTTACATAATTTTGTTAAAGAAAGTACCTTTTATGAATTTATTAAAAAAGAAAATTGTGACTTTTATATATATAGATTTTTTTTAGGTTGGGTGAGTCAGATTTGATGTAGGCAAGTCATAGTCCTTTATTACACATGGAGAAACCTAAAGTTGGAATTCAAAATTGCAATATTTTCCACTAAATTTTACATATTGCACTTTGGGTCTTGGGATTCATAAGACATCTATCAAAAGAAAAAACAATTGCCAAGTCATATAAAATAGTATTTATTATTAGTTTTTTTTTGTTGATTTTTTAAAACTTCTTATTATCCATTATTATTCTTAATTACAATAACTTTTTTAACACATTTTAAAATTATTATTGTTGTTGTTAAAATAATTTTGATAAAAAATTAACTTTAAGTAATAAATTTAAGATTCATTGAAAGTACTCAGACTAAAATTGAAACAAACCTTAAAATATTAACCTAAAAAATACGGTCATTTATCAATTCATAAACAAAATAAATTTCAACAACAAATTATTACTCGCTAACTTGCGTAAACCTCAACTAATTCATACTCTTTTCCTATTTGGCGAAAGAATATCAGAGTATTCATTTGTTAGAAATGCAAACAAAGTTTCACGTTGATTAAAAAAAGCAGTGATCACAAGTATATAAGTAAATAAAAGTAACTTCACGGATATAAAAACCTCTAAATAAAACAAAAAGCAACACGATGATTTATATCTAAAATAAATAATATCATTTCATTATAAAGATAAATAGACGTTTAGTTGTCGAAATATTCAAACTTGGCCTCGAAGTATTATGATTTTTCTTCGCAAATAAAGAAACAAAAGAAGGCCTCAAAATTCCCACTACTTTAGTGGTTATTTGAGTGAACATTAGTGTCTTAAGTCACCATTAGTCTATTCCACAAATTCCAAAATCACTTTCTCTTGTTAGTCTTGTCATTTGATCAACAACTCCAACTATTGAAATATTAGGATGAAATTTGCTTCTCAAAAGAAAAAAAAATGTTGTAAATTACAATTTTTTTGGATTCTACTTACCCTCGAATTTTATCGAACTACATGACCTAAGCTCTAACTTTAGATCTATTGAAGTCTTTATTTACTAATTAAAAGATTGTTCGAAAACAATTTTTTCCTTTTAATTATTCCAAAGTTTGTTATATTAAAATTTTATTTTGGTTATAAGGACCGTTGAATTGTTTATATATATAAACTCACTCCTATTAATTATTCTAATAAATAAATAAGAAATGAACAGTGGGAGGAGAACAACGATAATTTGTCACAATACATTTTATCAAACGTGTTTTGTTTTTGTCTATTACAAACAAGAATTTAGCTCAATGAACACTATATGTATCAAAAAATTAAGAAATCTCGAGTTCAAATTTTTCACTCAAATATATATTAAAAAAAGGTTGCTGCTAAATAAATCTGCCTTCGAACTTTAGAATAGCATATGAATAATTTTGGTTGAATATGGTAATTAAATTGCATTAAGTTTTAGGGATATATTTTTATAATTGGAAAAAGAAAAAAACACTGACCTTTGAAAGATTAGAACCCAAAAGTGACATGTCAGACAGGTTTCGGGGAGAAGCATGTGGAATATTATCACTTCAAAGAGCAGTCTTTCTTCTTTATTTATTTATTTTTAAATAATAATAAAATAAGAATAATAATAATAAATAATAATAATAATAATAATAAAAAACCCATGGTATGTAAAAGTTGGGAATTTTGTAGGGTCATGTTGTCTTCAGCTATATTTTTTTTAATTGTTTTTTCTTCATCCGTTTGATATTTTCTCAAATTATGTAGAGCTATGATTTTAGAACCCACCTCTTGATTTTACAAATTAAACGAAACAATGGATTCTACACGAATCTAAGATCTCGTATGGAAACATTTAGTTTGTGATTTTCTTTTTTCTTACCATAGTTTGCATTTTCTAAAGTACAAAAATTGAATTCTAAACCAAAATAAAAAAGCTTTAAAATGATGAACCAAACTCACTTTCTATATGAATTATTTGAAGGAAATGATAAGAGAATCAAATTGGATTTGGACACAACTCTTTCATCACTACCAAAGTACTAATAAGGATGAAATGAAACACAGAAAAACAAAGAAAACTCCAAGATGCTTTGTCTTTTACATATTATTATGACCCAATTTATTGGGTTGTATCAAAATAGGTGCATACGAGCGAGTACTCGTGTTTTTCTCGTAGTTATATTACGGCGGGGAGTTTACTCCACCTCCAAAGGAAAGGGGGAACTACAATAAGCAGGATTGGACTGTTGAAACGAGTAGTTAGCTAACGAATGGCTTTACTTGGAGAAGAAACACAAATTATTTTACTCAACACCTAATGTGGAGGACAACTAGGAATTTCAAGAAAATGAATTTGAATATTCATCCAACCAACCATTCAATTCTTCTATTGTAAATAAACTTATTTTTATTTAAATTCTTTAGATGAAAACCGTTAAATACTTGAGATTTTATTTTGATTACACCCTTAATATGGATTACGTATACTTGTAGCAAGTTTTCCGTTCTACGTTTCGTATCAATTCACAATCCTTGTGTCTAATCAAATAGCTCAATACTGCATCATCAATAAACATATTGATTGTTTGGCAAACAGATTGTTCAATGTCAATCTTTGATTTCAACATCCAAGTCAAGTTGGTTTCACATTGATTAGTTTACTAAGTGGATCCTCGCAAAATTGTGGTAGATCGACTTAAAATGAGGTTTCAATAGTAATAGTAATTTACTTGTCGTAAAATAACTATTACACAAATTCAATCTTGTGAAACATATCTTTTATATTATACATTGAAATTTACAAGCCATCAGCAAATGCCGAA
This sequence comes from Cucumis cinereus, assembly GCA_037974625.1. Lineage (NCBI taxonomy): Eukaryota > Viridiplantae > Streptophyta > Magnoliopsida > Cucurbitales > Cucurbitaceae > Cucumis > Cucumis cinereus. Next base: position 2,694,142 of record JBBPDJ010000020.1, read on the forward strand.
CACACACACACACACATAAACTAAATTATACTTGACGCCAAACTTGTGGAATTTCATCAATTTTAATTAAATTATACTTGGAACACTAAAATAAGTGTTTCAAAACTTAACCGTAAATGCTACAATTCTAATCTTCTAACTCTTTATAATTCTTCTTTAATCTTTTTACTCTTTATAATACAAATTCATATCAATTAAACTATGCTCGTGAGGACTAATTGTAGGGTATAAAATCAACAGAATCTTATCGAAAATGATACTAGTTTTTTTTAGAGTGTAATACAAATTCATATCAATTAAACTATGATCGAAAATGATAGTGTTTTGAATTTACAAAGATTTTAAGGGAAAATGAACCCGTGAGTAAAATCAAGGGTATATATGACTATCTACCTACACAATGTGCCAGTGTTATCTCATGCTTTCGATATTTATCAAACAATATATTTATAATATATATATGAACATTGGAATTTTGGACCGTCCAAAGTGCAAGTGCAGCCTATAAATAAAGTGAAGGGTCCAGCAATTGTGAATGTGGATTTGCCTTTTGCCTAATCAAATGAGGATTTGAAAGGAACAGAACTGGCAACTAAAGGCAGTATCAATATATTTTCCAGAAAATGAAAAATACCTTTTTCTTCTCAGTGCTTTCCACGTGGCATTTGATAATGTCAATTGAGCCACCACCCTCTATGAGAAGAACCTGGACCTGGATTGATCATGCTTTTTAGCTATTATTGTAACATTGATATTTTTATGAACAATGGGAGGATTTTCTATACCATCATTAATGGGACATATCTGGCCTTACTTCAAACGGAGAATAGAAGTTTAATGAAGTTTTTGACGATGGATAAAACCTTTTTACAACAAATTTGATCTATGTTCAACCAGGGAGATTGTTGCTTTGATGTAGTATATCATTCCTTGTTATATTCAACATGCCTGATTGCTCCTCCACCTTCTTGATTAGAAGCTTCAGCAATGGAACTCTTGATAGTGTTTTGCGTGATCCCACCATGATTAGCTTTTTCTGCACAATTCATTACGTTTTCTATCATATATTATATTGGTGGCTTGAAATTTTCTGAGCTACCAAACACCCTTTGTTGTTTGTTATTTATGGCATGTACGGAGTAATTGAAAAATCGTTCAAATCATTTTTGTCATTTTTAAAATAACTTCAAAAATACTTTTAATCATTAAAAATAAACTTTAAATTAAAAGCGTGCTTCAAATAAATTTCAACATGACAATAGTGAATCTAACCCTCCCAAAAATCATTCTAAACATAGGACTAATGATGATTTAGATTTTTATTAGGGGCCGGAAAATAAAGGTGATTTCTGACCTTGGCACGTGTAATGGCTACGTTAATTCTATGCCAGTCTCCAAGGAGTGAGGTAGTACAGCTCTTTGGATTTTCGCTCGACCTAACGAAGGACACCAATATGCAGTCCTTATCTCTTCCCTAGGAGAAAGGAAGGAAACGATTACAACCATAGAAACATAAACAAATATGGGGTGAATATCTATTTGTACATTTAAACTTTTAGATTGCATCAATTAAAACTTGAAACTTCTGTAAGTATCAATTTATGTCTTTATACAGATTTCGTTCAACTAATATCGTGTGAAACTTATGATTTGAGTAAATTAAACTCTTAATTTTTTATAAGACAATCGATTAAGCTTTCAATGTGATTACATAACTTTTACAAATCATCCTTGCATGTTTCTCAAACGTGTATAGACTATTTCAAATGTTGGTTTTACAAAATGGACAATCAAAGTAAATGCATAGATGATTCTAAAAAAAAATTGACTAAATTGATTCATGTATGAAAACTTGGGGGTTTACATGGTACACTTCTAAGTTTCACAAGATTTTTTCAATGGAATGTATTGTAGGGTGTAAATCGATAGACTTACAACAGTTTAGATTTTAAATAGATACAATTAATAGTTCATGGTCTAAATTGATATCATCCAAAAAGTTTAAAGGTAGAAATTGATATCTTTTCCCAAAATATAATAATAACTTATTCGTACATATCGATCAAAGAATCCACATTCTCATAAAATTTTTGAACCTATCACGTATAGATTGAGTAGGGAACAGGGTTCAAATAGTCTAATCTTTCTATGACAACTGTCCAAAAAAAGGAAGGGAAAAGGATTGCCTCATAATTCAATCAGGCTAACCTGGTATTTGTCAATGGTATGTACCTCCACAGAGGCCATGTTGATAGCTAGACGAATGATCCTTGCCTGGGAGTTATACGGAGTAATAATCCCAACTTCCTTCCCCATAATTCCGCCATCAAGCAAACTCTTCGTCACCTGAAAAATTATGAAAATAGAAATCAATGCCACGTGGTGAAATTTCATCTAACTTTCCCTGCTCCAATAACCAATCATTGTTTTCCTTTTATTAAAAAATTGATAAATAAACAAATAAAAAGTGTCAAAAGAGACATCAAATCGATGCTTGCACCTCCGCTAATATGTTAGCTTCAATTGGGTTGTTCACAATCTTGTGATCTCTCATCTCGTAAGCAGGTAATAAATCTACAGTTGTTGGACATGATTCAGATAACAAACAATAACCATTGATAAAATTAGACTGAATAACTGAAGTTAGAAGGCAACAAGGATATATTTGAGAACCTGTACAAACAAAGATAACTGGTTTACATGGGTTTAGAACCTGTAACCATGAAAAGGAAGTGGATTAGTGTCGAGTTAGGACAAGGAAATTTTAGAGAAATGACAAGAATCTTTTAATATCCAATAAAAACCCCAAGTTTCATGCATCTAATAAACAGCTACTTATATGACATAAACTTGATTTTATAAAATGATTACTCAACTTTTTCCTTTTTCAGTGCTGCTTAAGTAGTTGTTCGATAAAAGTGAAATACAAAGTCTGCTTTGGTAACAGTTTGGTTTTTAGATTTTGGTCTTTGAAAATTGTGCTTGTTTCACACAATTTATTGATCATAGTTTCATAATTTCTATAAAAGCATATGAACTTTTAGTCAAATTTCAAAAACAAAAGCTGATTTTGAAAATGACTTTTTTTGGTTTTCAAATTTGGTTTGAATTTTGAAAATACTCCTGAGATGTAGACATTAAAAACATACAAATCAATAGGTAGAAGTGATCTTTACAACTTAATTTTCAAAAATAAAAAATAAAAAAACAAAAGGGTTACAAAATTAGACCCAAATAACTTGGATTAGTTGAAGCAAGCAAAAGCTAATGATGACAATTCTTTTTATCACAAAAATCCTAGACTTGAAATTTATTGTGCAATCGCCGACAAACGAGGAAATAAATTCTGGTTAGACGTATAGATGATTGCTTGCACTACGAAAAGATGCCCCTCCCCTTCAAATAAGGTTATTGAGTATATATAAAATATTAAATAAAATATAAGAACATAAAACAAAAACAAAACAAAACAGAAGTCAGCTCAGTTGTAATCTAGAGTCTATCAAGTGTCTAACTCTTCACGTGAAAAATAACGACTATATGTTTTATTGAGGCAGAATTAACCTAATTGATAAAGATGAAAAGTTAAAAGAGATCATAACCTCCTTAAGCCAAGATGAAGACAACTTTGAACTTGAAAACTCGAGCTTTGCGTTCGCCGTTTCTTCCGAACCACAACGCAATCTGTCTCCATATATCAAGGCATTTGATAATTCCATAATGTCTCGGCACATGCGATACTACACTCAGAGAAACCTAGTATATTGATATCGGCAGGATCATCTGAAGTGATAGACTTGCTCACAGATTAAATCTAGTAAAAGAACAAAAACCTGGCTTTGTAAAGCGGAAATTGCTTGAGGATGTGCTTCTGAAAGCCTACAAAATAAGCTTATCCCCAGTCCATTTTCCCGAGCCTCCGTACTCTAGAAAGGAACGATAATGATAACTTCAAAAAAAGTGCGCCATAAAAAAGGGGGAAAATTTAATCCAAATGGTTACGCATGATACACACCTGAACAAGAGGAGGTAACTGATAGTGATCCCCAACAAGTACAAATGTTGAAGCAAACATCAAAGGCCCAAGGGAAACCTTAGGAAAAATTATAAAAACTAAATAAGCATTGATATTCCTCTTTTCAATAAGCCTTGATTAACATTATAAAAAAGTTCATTAAAAGCCAACATAAGACAACAACGAATAATTATAGAAGAGGAATACAAGAAAGTTCAAGGTAAACATTTTGAAATCTTAAATAAAAAAAATACATGAAACTGGATCAATGTTGTCCTGTAAATTAATGGAGGAACGTGGGCTTTCTCACCAACAAGGCTTCTCTAGAACAAACTTATATACAATAAAGTATGACTCATGGTATAATCACAAGTTAGGAAGATGTTGCAATTACCAGTAACTAATATAGAGTATTCTCTAATGTGAGATTGACAAAATAGTACAAAGAAGTTATATTACATGACACGAAGATACAGAGTGAGCTTCCTATCAGAATTTCATACCTCGCAAAACACTAGCTCTGAGTGCAAGGTCTATCTACTCTATACTCTAATATAAATGCTTCTCGATTATTTTGCTTTAATGAGTATTTCTCACCAATTTTTAAATACATTTGCATTATATTGCAGATAAAAAAGCTTCAAAATAACTAAAATCTACAAACTTCAATAGTGTTTACGAGTGTTCACTATTAAAGTTTGTACATTTTTTGAGGAACCTCATCTTTACAATTCTGCACCCTAAACTCAAACTTACTCCAACATATTAACTCCAAATTTCACAACTCAATCAACGTAACAGGACCTCTTAAAAACAAAAACGTTACAAAAATCTTCTATTTGTAAAAAAACAACATTTATCATCAAGTGTTCGACCATACATCCTCTGGGTTTCAATGCTATCATTTAGTTTTATGCTTTTTCAATCTCTTGAAAAACAAGAAGATGCTACATTCTATCAGTGAATTTGTTTGTGAGATGCTATTATTAAAGAAATGAAGGATGCCCGATTCTCTTCTTATTACCTATTAAACAGATCAAGTGCTAACTAATCCCAAAATCATTTGATAATCAACGAGCATTGTATAATCATACTGCTAAAATAAATTTGCAACAAACGTTCCATTTAGTTCTACATACTGGAAGGGTAGTCTGTCCGGCTTCATCCATTATGCATATGTCAAATTTTTTATTGACGAGTAAGGGACTAGTTATCCCCAAACAGGTAACTGCAACAACTTTCACTTGGTCCAATCTCATTCTGATGTCTTCCACACTTTGTATGTTCATCTCTGTCAAAGAAAACTTTACAGTTAAATAAAGAAGAGTAAGTATCCAGATAGGAAACTAAAAAATAGGCAAAATCAGACCCGAGAAGCAATGGCTGCGAATGTCTTCATGCACTGCATCAATTCTTCCAATCCGTATAAAATCAATGTTCTGCAGTTTGTAAGTGACAAATTAACAAGAGTGAACCAACTTGCAAGATACTTCTATAAGTGATTAGATGACTAAAGATGAGTAAGAATCGGATACACACACTTCTGATGCATACACAAGAAATTTAAGGTTACAAAATTCTTATACAAACCATGCATGCACTCGCATAATGTTAAAATGAAACCTCAGAAAAACACAAAGCAAAGAAGCCTCACAAAAAACAACAATAATACAAATCATAAGGAGCTCAAATAAATTGTGACAAATAATAATGTGTTTTTTTATAAGTGACAAATAATAATGTTAAATTATTAATTGACCCAAAAGCTTAAGTTGATGGCGGACGTAAATTTAATATTATATTAGCACTAACAAATAATAATAACTATAAAGGAATATAACAAATATGCTTAGACACATAAATCCAACAGGAAAATAGTAGCGTTCCAAACTTCAAACATTCTCTCAAATTTCCTCAAGGCAGTTACTCTATCTAATCTAACTAAACCAAGCTACCCCAATGTTTATTTATTATAATCCATAACTTTCATGTTTGACTTTGACAAAAAGGTACTTTAAGATGCTCAATAACAAATCTAAATTGATATACAAACAAAATATAAATACTACTTATTCTGGTACGTAAGGGACAATCTTATTAGTTTTATTCCAACTAGATTTGCACTCTTGTAAATTTCTCGATTTAACTCTTAGAAAACCTGCATCATGTGTAATTGATATTAATATTTCCATCCTTGACCTAGTAAATGAACGTAATGGGCATTTGAAAGAAAAAACAGTATCAATTTTGAAGGACATTTATGGATCGTGCACTGTATCAAATACATACTACGGGGACCATAATTGAAATCTCTCTCTTCTTGAGAGATAATGAAGAGTCCTTAAAAACTGTAAACCAGTTACCTGAGATTTCAGTTTGATAAGTAAATTATCAACAGCAGTGTTTGTGTAAGACGTGAGCAAAATGGATACACCTCTCATCAACAATGCCTTCACAGCATGAACCATTGTGGATGTCTTGCCTGTTCCAGGCATTCCTAGAATCAGGGCATAATCCTTTGCTGTAAGTATCTAAAATGACCATGGAACAATTTCAAGTTAGAATCGCTCATCTGTCCTGAAAAACCAAAAAATGAATAGGGGGAATGAGATAGAGTAGGTGAGTCAAGTTAGCATGAGACACCTTAATTATAGCTCGCCGTTGGTCGTCATTTAAATTCTTCTCCAACCAAATGTAAGATATTGCTGGATCCTGGCTGAATAAGCATCCACCATCAAATCTTGGAGCCTACAAGTGAAAACACGGTCAGGCCAATAAAAAAAAAAAACTCTGAGGAGGCAAGGAACAAATACTTTTCAATAGCACAAAGGTGTAAATAAGCATTTACCGCAAGATCTACTACCAACTTTCTTAGATGAGCATTTTGCTCACCTTGTAGAAACAGTTGTACGAGATTAAACCTTCAGCAGGAAAACAAACATGAGAATAGAACATTGCATTATGTCTGGCAGAATAGTTATGCCAAGTTATTACCTCATGACTGCAAACGAAGTCATAAATTCATCCTTGTCAATCCGCCAAACCTGCTTCATAAGATCATGTGCTTCTGTAGAAGAAGTGCTTCCAGGCAGGCGTAGACGCTTTGAAAAAGAAACCTACAAGTTTTAAACCCAACAATTAAATTTGAAAGGCAGAAACTACTTTTGACCACTAACACGAATAGTACTGAAATTTTGTTGACAGGGGCTTTATAGTTTAATAAAAATAATCTGGAAAAATATGTAAAGAGTGGGGCTTGAACCTGGGTTTAGCGGGGCGCCGGGGGCTGGGAGACCGTTTTACCACTAGGCTATCTTCTGATATTGGCATTATTTCAGTTTTTTACATATATATTATATAAAGAGCATAAAGTTGAGAGGGCTCGAGCACCCCGGACCTATAGTAAATCCGTCGGTGCTTATAGTTGTCTACTATGTAAATAAGCAATGCAGCTTTCCAGTCTATGCCCTCAAAAAGTGAGAAAAAATCCACACAAGAAAGAAAAAAAAAAAAAAAACACTCTTACGGTTATATGGAGACTGCTCAGATCTGTTATAATCCCACTCGCTAGGGTCAAATGCCCAGAATCTGTACTGAGTATCTAAAATACAAGCGACAGAGATCACCGGTTAGTTACTGGAAGAAATTTTATAGAGTACAGCAAAATATTTTCCATCCAAGGAGAAAAGGCCTCACCACATGGTCACCAACTCTAAGTGAACTGTCTATG
>JBBPDJ010000020.1:2704807-2745903 GCA_037974625.1 Cucumis cinereus
TACCATCCAGGTAAGGCAAACGTGGTAGCTGATGCCTTGAGCAGAAAGGTAGCCCATTCAGCAGCTCTTATTACCAGACAAACTCAGTTGCACCAGGATTTTGAGCGAGCCGAGATTGCTGTTGCAGTGGAGGAGGTAACCTCACAGTTGGCACAGTTGGCGGTGCAACCGACGTTAAGACAGAGGATTATTGAGGCTCAAGGTGGTGACTAGTATCTGAGTTCGAAGCGCCACCTAGCAGAAGCAGGTCAAACTGAGGATTTTTCTGTTTCTTCTTGATGGTCTCCTGTTTGAGAAACGCCTATGTGTTCCAGCTGACAACGAAGTTAAGAGGGACTTGTTGTCTAAAGCTCATAATTCTCTTTTGTTATGCATCCTGGTAGTACCAAGATGTACCAGAACTTGAAACGTTTTTACTGGTGACCTAATATGAAGAGAGAGGTAGCAGGCTTTGTTAGCAGATGTCTAGTGTGTCAGCAGGTGAAAGCACCAAGACAGAAGCCAGCGGATTTGTTACAGCCTCTTGGAGTTCCAGAGTGGAAGTGGAAGAACATATCGATGGATTTCATCACAGGGTTGCCTAAGACCCTGAAGGGTCATATTGTAATTTGGGTTATTGTGGATAGACTTACCAAGTCAGCACACTTTGTTCCAGGCAAGTCTACGTACTTAGCAAATAAGTGGGCTCAGTTGTATTTGAAGGAAGTGGTGAGGTTGCACGAGGTTCCTGTGCTGATTGTTTCAGATAGGGATGCCTGTTTCACCTCTAATTTCTGGAAAGGTCTCCATAATGTCTTAGGTACCTGGTTGGATTTTAGTACAGCTTTTCACTCACAGACAGATGGTCAAACTGAGCGTTTGAACCAGACACTGGAGGATATGCTGAGAGTTTGTGCTCTAGAATTTTCTGGGAGTTGGGATTCTTATCTTCATTTGATGGAGTTCGCTTACAACAACAGTTACCAGGCTACCATTGGCATGGCACCGTTTGAAGCCTTGTATGGAAAGTGTTGTCGGTTTCCTATGTGCTTGGATGAGGTTGGTGAGCAGAGGTTGGTTGGTCCTGAGTTGGTGTAGTCTACTAATGAAGCTATTCAGCAAATCAGAGCCCGCTTGAAGACAGCTCAGAGCAGACAGAAAAGTTATGCAGATGTGAGACGGAAAGATCTGGAATTCGAGGTGGGAGATAAGGTGTTCTTGAAGGTGGCTCCTATGAGTGGTGTTTAGAGATTTGCAAAGAAGAGGAAGTTGAGTCTCCGCTTTATTGGGTCTTTTGAGATTCTGGAGAGAATTGGTTCTGTAGCGTACCGATTAGCGCTACCACCATCTCTATCTGCAGTTCATGACGTTTTCCATGTTCGATTTTGAGGAAGTATGTGGCTGACCTGTCGCATATCATCGATTATGAGCCCCTGGAGTTCAATGAAAATTTGAGCAACGTGGAGCAACCAGTTGAGATTCTGGCAAGGAAGGTGAAGACTTTGCAGAGCAAGAGCATTGCCTTGGTAAATGTTTTATGGCAGAATCAGCAAGTGGAGGAAGCCACGTGGGAGCGGAGGACGACAGAGAGCTCGATACCTGGAGTTGTTCGAGGATTAGAGCTTTCGAGGACGAAAGCTTCTTAAGGAGGGAAGACTGTAACATCCCAAATATTTAAGGTAATTTGAAATTTTATTTGTCAATTAACTTTTGTTGTTGGTAAAATTTTAGTTTTGGAATTTTATGTTGGATTTTAATTTTGGATTAATTATTGAAATAATATTAGTATTTGGTTGATTTTGATTTAATTGTGGTTGGAGAAAAGAAAAAGTGGTTTTAAAGAAGAGAGAGGAAATTGGAATTAAATGAGGAAACAGAGAGAAGATTTAATTGGGAAGAGAGAATTTTGGTTTTAATTTTTGAAAGGAAAAGGAAAAGATATAATAATATAATATTAATTTTATTATTAATTCTTTTTCTTTTAAATTAATGGGAATTAGGGTTTGCTCTTCATCTTCTTCCTTTGGAAAAATCCTAGCTGTCGCCCTCACTACGCCGTTGCCGCAACCCTCTCCCTCTCCGTCAGACACCGCCGCCGCACGGCTCCGCACCCGAGTCGACAACCAACCGCGACGTCGCACTGATCGTCATTCGTGCCCCTCTTCGCGCGAGTCCGTGACTCCGTGCTAGCACGCAGCCGTCTCGGGCCTTGACGTGACATCGCCAGTTGATCTTCATTCGCCGAGCCGATGCAGCTGCCCATCGTTCAGCCACGCCATCTATGCCGTGTCGCACAAAGCCTCACGTCAGTCGGTGCAGACTTGACGCTTAGCCGAGAAAGCCGATTTCCTCGCATCGGATCCGCTCGCAACGCCCAAGCCCGTGCCGTCCGTCTCCAGTCCGCCGTGCCGCGCCGCCACGAAGGGATCCGCTCTTCTGTCAGCCCACTTCGCGTGTCGGTTGCAGATTTCATCGCGAGCCGAGCCGAGCCGAGCCATTTTTCTCTCATCGTTGTCGCTGTTGTCTGTTGGTGAATTTTGGAATTGGTTAGTGTAGGGGTAGAATTAATATTTCTTTTAGGAGGAAATTATTAATTAAAGTTCTTGTGTAGGGTCAATTGGAGGCTAATTCGATTAAGGAAATCTTTGTAACTTGAGGTAAGGATTAATTATACCGAATCTATGCCTTTGGCGTATAAGGTGTGAAGATGGTTAGTGTGCTTGCAATAGGGTGTTGGCTTTGAGTTTCATTTGGGTTATATTTCTGTATGGATTATGCATGATTCGTTGTGCTTTTTTCCTGTGTTATCTTTTGCATGAGAATTGTTTGGTTAATGTGATCACAATGTTTGGACTGGATTTAATTGGTTACGGTGTCTGTTAACTTTACCTAGTGAATTTGTACATGGTGGAAAACGATGAGTCAGTTTGCAAGCCGGTATGGCGACTTGATTCTGACTAGGCCAGTGACAAGCCTGTGTGGGGAATTTGTTACTGAAGGTTGGTTAACGGAGTCTGTACGAGGCTTGTTCCGACGTTTCGTTCTGAGAGCAAGTCCATGTGGCAATTTGCTTTGACAGGGTCGGTTAACGAGGTCTGTACGAGGCTTGTTCCGACATATTTTTCAGTACTCAACCACCCGACTGTGTGTCGTAAAGTACAAGCCATTAGGAAAAGTTAACGATCACCCAATGGAGTCTGTAGTGGTTTTCCTTACTGGGTATATTATACTCATCCTTTCTATATTTTATTTCAGGCAAAGGTAAGAATGGACCGACGAGGGGCAAGTAGAAGCATTGACGGTATCAGAAGGGACCAAAAGAACTATTTGCTTCCGCTTACGTTTTTTTTTTGCATTTGTTTTCTTTATGAATAAACTGTTTGTTGGTTCTTATTGTAAAGATTTTGGTTTAGAAAACTATTTTAGGGATCCCGTCTAGGTACTCTTTTTATCTTTTCCATTATTTGTTTGATTGGACGTTTTGAAAACCTTTTGTTATTTAATTTGGATTAAATAAAAGTATTTGTTTCGTTTTGTCTTCGTCTGTTAAAATTGATTTAATGGTTTTTACTTAAGTAACGACCTTGGGTCAAGGTTGAAAACCCGAGGCGTTACAATTAATTTGAGATTAAGGAACTATGAAAACCCTAGGTCAACAAACACTATAAACAATGGGAAAACTCCAAGGAAAGTATGTTCACTCATATACAAAACTTTTACACTTCTACATAGTTTTAATTGCTAACATAACTATTGAAGCTTGTATGGAAAGCACCACACTAGTGTGTAAATTTTTTTTTGGTCTTGCAAGCAGTGGTCTTTCCTGAATTACAAATCCACAATTGTTGTTCTGAGAGGTTGAATACGTATTTACCTAGTCCAAATTTTAGCATCAACAAAAGCAAAGATAAATTCCAAAACTAAAAACTAAATTGTTATCAAATATAATCCTAATTAGTCCTTTATTGTTTTATCTAAAGTTGGTTTCTACCAAAGACAATTTTTACAAATTTTGTAAGCAAATAACTTGTTAGTGCACCTAACAATTTTTCACCCCAATTAACAAGTTTACTACAACACGTTAATACAAGTTTAGTCAATGTGAATATAAGTTGGTTCAAACACTTGAAGATAAAAAGAATTTGATTTCACCAACTAAATTAAATTTATAAACTCCTTCTCTTAATTATCTCTTGACTAGTCAATTATCTTTTGTTAAAAAAACAATATTTTTCTATCTAGCTAGTTTCAATAACATGCATGAGAATTAGTGAGCATCCAAGGGCCCATTTGGTAACATTTCTTTTTTTCTGTTTCTTGTTTCCTATTTCTTTTCTTTTGAGAATAAGAAACGTGACTATGTTTGATAGCTATTCATGTTTCTTTTACTCTGTTTCTTGAAAAAAAAAAACAGAAATATAAATTTGTTTGATAACTATTTCTTGCACATTAAGGGAGCAATTATGTATGTACGTACGTACATACATACATACGTATATATGTAGGGTTTAGGGTTTAGGGTTTAGGTACGTATGTACGTACATACGTATGAATGTATGTATGTATGAAAAACATAAAAAATGTTCTATGTTATTTACTCAATCCTCTATCCTCAATCCTCAATAAAAAATGTGAGATGCAAGATACAAGATGCAAGATGCAAGCAGCACATTGTACGCTACTCGATGTTCGATGCTCTATGCTTTATATTATATGGCTTATTTTCTTTACTCGATCATCGAATCTCAATCTTCAATGAAAGTTGCAAGATGCAAGATGCAAGATATAAGATGCACGTTTAATACTTGATGCTCTACGTTTTATTTATATTATATATTGTCACTCAATGCTCGATTCTTAAAGAAACACATAAAGAAAAAGAAAGAAAGAAAAAAAGAGAAGTAGTAGAAATGCTAAAAAAATGGAAGAAGAAATTCAAAAAATACATCAAACAAGAAAAGTATAAAAACGAAGGAAGAAATGCAAAAAAAAAAAAAAAAAAAAAAACGCAAAGAAAATAATTGTTAAAAAAGAAGACGAAAGGAGGAAGAATAAGAAGAAATAAAGAGAAAAAAAAACAGAAAAAAGCTGTCAAACTAAGAAAAGAGAAGAAGCAAACATTTGACATTAAAATACTAATTTTACTGATAACATAAGTAAAATGTCATTTTAGGTCATTTATGCAAATTTCTCGTTACAAGGGTCATCGTACAAAAGAAAAAATCCCAAAAAAGAACCTAACTTCTTAACTTCTTCCCGCTGCCCCTTTGCTCAATCTCGCTCGCCAGCGACTACGCTGCAAACCCACGAGCAGCGGCGGTGTCCATAGACTCCGTCGACCTGTCTTTGTGAATCAAACTTGCGCGCTCTTGCGCGTTCGCTTGCTCAACGATCGACGGCAGTGGTTTGGTGTAGAAAAAACCCACGGATATAGCTTGCGAAGCGGGGACCCACTTCAAATAGCTCTTGCTCATACTTTTGCGACAACGTTTCTCTCCGTTTTCGACGAGTTTCAGCGCTGTCCCATACCTCGATTGGTCTCAAATCAGTTTACCCCTAACGTTTAAGGTTCAGAGCTGCATGTTCGATCGTTTTTGAACACCAACCAGCAAAAATCGGATTTTTTCAGTAAGATTTGATAAGGATTGTTGCGTTAATTTCCTTTTCGAATTGGATTAAGTGACGAAATGTTATTCTGAACCATTGGAATTCATCAGTTGTTATGTTTGGCTCAGTTTCGAAGTGTTCAATTAAGTTCTATAAGTATAACATGCCTGTTTTTTTTTTTTATAAGAGACAATTATATATATAGAATAAAAGCACCCCGAAGGGAGACAGGAAACAACCTAAGGGCAAGGGTCAAAACGACCCTCCCCAAAACAACCAACAATCACAAGAACGCCTTCCAGTTGTTAAATATCGTGGAGAGGCTGTAATTACAAAAATCTGTAGTATAATTTGTACACCACCACGAAGCCGTGTGTTTAACCACGGTCCAAAAACAATCAAAAGAATTGTATCTATCCTCGAAGATACGACTATTTCTCTCCCTCCAAATTCCCCAAATAAAAGCACGAAACGCACACCCCCAAATGATATTCCCTTTAGCATTCGAGATGCCCAGGTCAAATTAATTTAAAAAATTGAAAAGAAACCCAAATCGTATCTAATAACACCACGTTCGACATTTAGAAAAACATCAACTTGTGAAAACTTAATTTACAACTGAAATCCAGGCCTATGAAAACATTATCAAGTTTATACATATACACCACCGTAGATAAACTGATATAGTTTAAAAAAGTTGCATATTCATCAGGAATGGGAAGTGAAAATAATTTAGCAACCACAGCTCCATGTTTGGGTAAGACTATGTAAATGTGATTAAACATTAAATTTTCTCACCATTGGGCCTTTGAACATGGCGATCCAATGTAAGATTTTTGGAACTGCTTCATTCATGGTTATGCGTATATCCTTTTCATTTGCTGCACCCGAGATAATGTAAAGGAAATTAATCATTCAAATCATAATTATTGTTGTGACTTATCAATGAAATATTAAAAACGATAGATTTAACAGATGTAAACATTGAAAATTTTGATGGCTCTTAAACTAATGGGGAGAATTTGATCATGCAAATTTGTTATCCCACAGTTGGCTGAAGCAAAGATTCAAAGAATCCAACAAAACCAAGCCAAGATTGTTTACAAATAGTCCCTTGAAGTTAATGGCACGGCCTAGAGGCTCTAACTTCAAAATTGTAGGCAGTGTGCCCTAAAACCCAGAATACTGAATCATACACTGCAGGTGGAGCATTTCAATCAAAATGGGGGGAAAAAAACTGAACAAAATAACTATATTAGATCCATTTTCCGCCTCCCTCTCAAAAGATATGAAAAGCGATCCATTGCACTTTTGCCTCTAATACCATCAATGACCAAACGAATACAAATTACAAAAAAAGTTTACCTCCGCAAGCATATACATTTTCCATACTTTTCTGAAGCACCGTTCTTGAAACCTCTTCCAGAAAGGCTACAGTCGGTGCCTCTTCTATAAGACCAGCCTTTAAAACAAAATGAATTAAAATGAGAGAGATTGGTAAGTGCTAAAAGCTTGCATCAAAAAGTCTTAAAAACGACGAACATAAATGCTTACAGGTAAATAAATTGTACGTACAAATGTTGAGATTTAAGTGTACTATATTAAGTATGTATCTATGCATCCATTCACACTAAAAGGTCATGATAGAGCTATAAACCTGAAAAACCTGGTGCAGCAAAGTACCAATTAATGCTGCAATAGACTGTTCGTTACTTTTCAGCCTCTCATCAAGAACACTCCTCCTTGGACAGGTCAAATGACCAGCAACCTAGAAATCATTTCTGATTGGTGATTACAATAATTGATTGATGACTATCAAACAGGAACTTTGATTCACTAGCTCACAAAGGCACAACAACCCAAGAGGCAGGGCGACATATCAAGTATTCGGCAAAGTAATCACATACCCGAGTTCCCGAGACTAGTATATCAGGGTGTAGGATAATGAAATTATTATCGTGGTCAACATGACATCTTCCTTGGTCATCAAATTCACCAATAACATTCACGGTGTCTCCAGGAGCAATAATACTATCAAACCTGATGAAGCAATGGATAGGAAAGTTTAAAGAACAAAATGTAGGTTTAATAAACAAATTCACCTTCAATATCAAAAAGCTTCATGAATATTTTTTTAAAAAAAAAATTCAATTTTAATTTTTTTCCATATTCGTGAGTGCTAGAACCAACTTGCATATATTCCAACTATTCACAGTTCACACAAAACAACCACATGACCCTACCACATTTGGTTGCCAATAGAGTATTAAAAACATGAACTAAGCTTAAAGCCTCTGTCTTAAGTCCACTAGCAATGTGACACAGTAATAGACTATCTCTTCATCAGGGCATGGTAGAGTGAAATACAAGTGAAGGAACACGACAAGTACATCAATACTATATTGTGATGTGATGCGATCTTACGATGAAGAATGTATTTAAGAAGACAGCAGAAAGAAAAGAAGAATGTTAATCAAGAAAAAGCTAATATACTCTTTACACTTTTTCCCTTTCAGATTCAATTCAAATTTTAACTGTAAATAGAGTGGTGATATGAAAGAGCATAACTTGGAGTCAATGATTGCAAAACAAGTCTTTTAGGGAGGGCCTTCTTGGCCCTCGCCTTTAAGTTGTTCGTTTCTGGTTTTATTTTATATATATCTCTGTTTCTATTCAAAAAAAAAAAAAACAATTACGAGTCTTGGCAGCAGAAAATATTTATCTATTTACCAGTCTTCCCAAAGATATACAGCCCGTTCTTCTCCACTTTGCTCATTTAACAAACGAAGAACCTGAAAATCCATTGCTTAACCTTATTAATTTACTTGATATGGTGAGGAAACGTAAAAATTAGTGAATAGGCTTACACGAAACCTTATACGAGCGTTTTACTCCATATGTATCAGCCAGCTCACATTTCTCTATTACCTTTGGCACAAGTAGAATCAATGTATTAATATAATTATAAATCATCAATAAGAAACTAAATGACGAGCAATCTTGAAGACGAACCCTTATGAAAAGGTTAAATATACCTCCAAGACAAGAAAATCACAAGGGCATGCCTTCATTAAGGTGTCTGAAACCTGATTACAGACATTCGTTGCAGCTGAATCAACTCTGGTAGTCAATGTGTTGCCATTTCTACCTGGTAATTGAGATGAATCGTCCTCCAAGTCAATGGAAGAAGTCACAGTATCAACGGCAATGACATCTTCTACTTGATCCAAGAGCTCAAGTAATGCCTGCAAAAACAAAGCAAGAAGGCATCAAATGTCGATAAAGTAATAGAAAGTAAATATGAAAGTAAACTTGCTTGACCGACAAGTACAACTGGTCCAAGAAATGAAAAAACCCACCCACCAGGTCAGGAAGCTGGCTAGAAATTGGACCAAACAGCACAACGCAAAATCAGAAAGACCAACAAATAGTATTATAAATGTAATACCTTTTTGTGTGGTCTTAAAATAGGGTGATCAGGTGCTTCATTACATGCAGCAACATCATTGGCAACCTACATGCCAACAACGGCATAAAGCATATGAATTATATAGTCAAACTCGTAGACCATAATATAGAATTTTAAAATTCAAAGTTAAAAAAGTACATAAAAGTTAGAACCTATCAGAAACAAGACATACAGTCCATGAAGAAAGAAATTATTACCTTGTCGCAGTATGACAAAGATGGGGGCGTCTGGAATGGACTCGGACTGTTAGATACTCTAGAGCCACTCGAACTATCATTCGCAACTCCATTGGGTTCCATTTCTTGCTTAGGATTTACCCTTTTCAATCCAGTCTTATTTAACGAAGCCATTGATCTTTCAGAAGGTTTCGGGTTTGGTGAACTCGACTGCTCAAAGTTCCCAGGCTCGACAGAGGAAGTCTGTAAAGATATTGTTAGTGAACCCAAGGGCCAAGAGACCCAAATTTGTACTCAACATTTAATACCTTATTTCGTGAACACTGTCGAATTCTCAAAGAGCTTAGTCTCGATGAATTAGCCAAAACTCTTATAGTCTCCGGCAATTGCTTTGAAACAGCCTGAAGCCTTTCGTTTACTGGAGATATCTTCCATGTAATCTCATCACTTCTAGTCCCCTCATCCTGACTTTGCTTAATCAGCTATTTACCATTTTTTTACTCTAGTAAGTAAAATTCATCAATGTGGCCAATGCATTTGGAACAACCAATCTACAACAAAAAAAACAAAGAGCAAAAGTAGAAAAATCTAAAGTTACCATCCCGGGAGAGAACTTGAAGCGCTTCAAGGACACCGACTTGGAAAGTTCTGGAGATAGCTCGTTAGAAGGGTCATCGCCATCATTTCCACAAGCTGCAATCGAATTCTCAGGCGTCGTATTCAGAGGCGAGCAACTAGCATCATTCCCCTGCGGTACCTTAGGGTTTTCAGAAGCTAAAACCGCATCACTCACTAGAAGCACCCGCGACTCTGACTTCTGAGCTGTCCCCGCCGATGCCGCGTCCTTAAAATCTAACCGTCCCATATTCCGATCATCTCCACGATTCAGAGAGTTGGAAACATCAGATTTCGAATCGGAAGCTTGTGAAGTGATCTTCTGAGAATGCGCAACATTTTGAGAGTGGCGTTCGAAGAAGTGTTGGATTCCGAACTTGGAAGGCTCTGATTGTTGATTTGAGTTGAGTTTCTTGGAAGAAGAATGAGGCTTCTTCCTTGGAGGCATTGTGAAGCTTTATCGGAAATGAAGCTCTTGAACCGTGCGCTCAGTAACCGGCATCGGGCTTTCACCGGAGACGTATGAGTGAAGAACCATTTGTTGAGTGTGTGTTTTGGTTTCCCGCCAAAACTTCTGATTTGGACTGGGCTTTTCTCGATTGGCCCAAATTTGAGCCCATGAAGTTAGGGTTTCGAACGACACAAATGTTAGGGTTTTGGACTCCGGAAAGCCCAAATGAACGTAACAACCCAACCCAGGCTATTTGAAGTTGAATTAACCTAACTTAATTTGTTCTTCTTTTTTTTTCCAATATTATGTGTCTTAATAATTTGAAATTTATTCAATTTTAATTAATATACTTTCAATAGTCCAATTTTAGTGTTTTATTTTCATAAATCTTCAATTTTATCTTTTAAAGTTAATTTTTACAGATTAAACAATAATGATAATTTTAATACGAGAAAATATTATAAGTGAATATACGTTTTTTTTTAATGTCTTCAACAACAAATTGCAGTAAAAATGCTAATAAATCGACAATAGATTAGCACTGGGGATAATGATGTATGATTAATTAATCGAAGCTTTGTTGGAACCAAATTGTTATTTTAAACTAAATCAATAATATTTTGAAATCTAAAGATAAATGAAAACAATTTTCAAAACCTATGTATAAAAAGCTATTTTCCATTTTAAACAATAAATTTATTTATCTCTAGAAATTTATTCTTAAGATACCCTGTATTTCAAAGTTTTATCGGTAACATTTTTGTTTTTATAAATCAAGCCAAATTTTGAGATCTAACAAAAGAAATAATTTTTTAAAACTATATTTTTTTTATTTAAAATTTGACTAAAAATTCAATTACCGTACTTTAAAAATATAATTGTAAGAAAATTGAAAGAATTAGGCTTAATTTTCGAAAACTAAAAACAAAAAACAAAATGGTTATAATTTTAATAGTATTAGGACTGTATTTTCCGTAAACATAATTTGGTTTAAAATATGCCATCGATGAGCCATATTTGGTACTGTATTGAAAGGTTTATATTTTTTAGAAGTCTAATGTTGAGATTTGAAAAGCAAATAAAAAGAACTACGAGTGTGACATAGATAAACTAACAAATAACAAACAAAATTAACTATACGTACTATTTAATTAGGAAAAAGATAGTATATTTTACGATAAAGATAGGAGGGTCTGATGTAACGATAAGAAAAGATGGAAGAGGCCAAAGGGCAGCCATTAGTATTATTTCCTCACCCGTCAATGCCCTTTGATCTCGATGTAAGAAATATAAGGGATTGTTTTGAAAACTGAAATGTAATCAGGATAGTTAAAAATAGAAGAGTGTAGAACAATATGAGAAATAAAAAACAAAACATAAATGAGATCATGAAAGTGTAAAAATGATAAGGAAAATGATTGAGTTTTTTATTTTTTAATTATTATTCAAACCTAAATCATTCGATCTAAATATGAGTTATGAATTGTATTACATTATAAATCATTCTATCTAAACATGAGTTATGAATTGTATTACATTATAAACTCATCCTTTTACGAGACAACAAATACCCAAGTTTGTCACGAAAGTAGTTTCTACTTTCTACATCGAGGCCACCAATCTAAATCTAGTTTATTTCTGAGGCAATGATTAGATACTTTTACCTATTTAAAAAACATTAGTCTTTTTTTCCCTTCTTGTTCTCTTAAATATTTTCTTTCTTCTTTTTATTTTTACTTTAAGGTAGTAACAAGACGTGTTTGAGTCGAGTGTTTTACGATCAATTTGTAATACCAAAATCACTTTGTATCCACAACATTCAACTAAACTGTAAACACTTTTATCCACCACTTCCACGCTTCACAATCTTATTTTTGTCAACCTCGATACCTCACACATTCCAACATCTCTTGAATTTTTAGTAATTTAATTAATGGTAGCAACAGGATATCTCTTCTTTCCCCATCTATTGCTCGCTTTCTCATCGTCTCTCCTACCAAACTCTCATCAACTCCAACAAACCCTCTCTTTTTCCATTTCTGTCTGTTTAGCATCGTGTTTCCTTAAAAAGGGGGAACCCTAAAATGGAAAATGGATTTCACACTGGTTGGATAATGTGGCTCAATTGCCATACAGGATAAACTTCAGTCCTTACATGTTTTTTACTCCAAACCCTATTCAATTTTTAACTAAATTGGTTTTAAATTTAAACCATCAGTGTAGTAGGGTTTATTCTACACTCTTCCAAACCCTCAAAAGAAATTTGTTGATTTAACTGGGGAAGAAAAGTTTCCATTGTCTCAAAAGGCCATGAGAAATCACAGTGGTACCCTAGATGAATGTCTCTATTTACAGGTTAATTTAGAAATCAAAAGCTTAGGCGTTCGAATTGTAATGAATAAACTTGCACCTCCTGAAACCGAGAAATAGGGACTTCTTACAACTCAATGACACGGTTGTATGTTCTAAAGAACTGACCTTGTTCAAGTAAGTCATGAGAAATACGAACTTCCAAGAATATGGAATACTTGGATCTCTATTCTGAGAGTAATGGAGTCCTCCAGAAACTCAAAAGTTAAGGTTACTTGATTAATATCATCGTCATCACCATCAACCGGATTTCTTCACTAGAACTGGATGGATATGATTAAGCCTAACCCAGGTGAAACATTGAGTGGTACAGACCTGTCATTTGGAGCAGGTTTGGTTATGGTACAACAAATTATCAATCTATCTTGCACTGAACACAGCTTCTGCTTCGGGGTTCGGTTGAGTTCTTCGGGTGTATTTGAGAAGCAAACCTTCTGATGAAAGACCTGGAACTGTAAGATCCCTGAAAATTAAAACATAGTAGTTATAAGTTTCCGTGTACAAATAACAAATAATCTATAAGACAGTATTGCAAACAAACCTGATGTAGGGCTGCAGATCTTTCCACTCCCATTTTGGTCGCTCTTTAAACAAAATGGCGAATCGCTCGGCAGGATTTGATGGCAATTGACAAACTCTGAAACCACGAACCCATGTCTCAACACCAAGCCTCTCAGTCAAAACTTCACCTTCCAGCAGGTCGAAGTTGGCACACATTCCTAGTGGGATTTTCTGCCTCCATTCATCCATGAAATGCTCTAGCTTCATTTTTCCTTTCCTCAAGACTTCTCTTGCAAAATGCACACATACCCGTTTCCCGTCTAATCTCCATAAACAACTTTTCCTCTCGTTTCCATCTAATTTATCACCATAAACATGGAGACAATGTTGTACAAGTTTTTCAGGAAAACCATCCGTTTTCATCACTTTCATGACTACACCTTCATCTAGCGCATCTAGAGACCAGTCATTTAAAATCATGTTATGCAAAAGCATCTGTAGCATGGAGTCCATGTATTTCTCATCCACAATTCTCCAGTACCCATCAATCTTGACTGCGGAAAGCGCTTGTAATCCAGCTTTCAGTTCATCATCACTAGCCTGAACCTTGTTTATGAGATCATCCCAATTATACATTTGCTTTTCCTCTTCATTTTCCCACTCATCAGCAAAGCTATAAGGTTCCTCTGAGAGAAGCAATTTAAGCTTATCAATCCTTGGAGCAATCTCATGAAGTTCCATGATACCTGGAGCAACTTTAATCACAGGGGCAAGTTCTTTACTGCTGTACTTCTGATGGCTGTCTAGCTCGTTTTCATAGTATTCTGATCGACCAGATGGTGGTATAAGAAGTACAGAATTGGAAGTTCCCACGTATTTGATTCCGTAAGTTTTTGACTTTGTGCAAAAGACAGCATCTTCTTCTGGCTGTCCTCTGATGCTTACTCTGAGAAGAAAAATCCTCAAAGTTAAGTCCAATTCAAAGAATTCTAACAAATTAGCAACTTATGGTTTGCCTTATTACCGTTGGTGGAGGACTTCTTCCAGAAGCTTTTCATCGACCTCCAGAAGGACCAAATCATCATGTGGACCAAAGAGTGAGTGATAAGCAATAGAGATCGAAGAGTTTGGCTGAAGATTTAAAACTGCATCAGCTCCTCTTCCATGCGGATTCTGCTGCTCCATCTTCCAAAATGGAACAAAATAATATCAAGTTGGCTACATTTAAGTCTCTAACCACTTCTCGAGATGCTTTTGAACTAGGGTTAATCTCAAAAGCTACACATAGACTGAACACAGCATATGCAGAAAGACTTGATCTCTAACTACATCCATGAGAACACTCCTACAAGATTTGGCCATATAATTAAAGATGCAGATCATAATTCTCAGTCTCCAATCATAAAAAAATTACAGCTCAAAACCTATTGAGTTTACAATTAATAAAAAAAAATTACAGCTCCCAATCATATAACCGACCGCGACATTTCTGCTTAAAAAATGATTAAGCGACTACTTCTGAGATCTGGATGAAAGGAAATAGGGTTCGAGGATAGCAGAGGGACCGAGAGAGAAGGATTTCAGCGTTTCTCTACCATTGTATCGTTTGGAATAAAGTAATTGGAAAAATGAATAGTTCATAACACAATTCCATCAAATATAAAACGAAACACTATAACAAATTTGTAACACAGATCTATCAAATTACCCCTACTAGAAGCAACACAATGAATTCGATCATAAAAAATTTTACCTCCGAAATCCTTGAAATCAGAGTTTCCAATGCGCCGCCGGTATCGTCTCATTCATAGTCTTCGGGAGACACCGAAGAGATTTACGGAACAATTACAGAATCAAAGAAAAACCTCAAATTACACAAAGAAAGGTTCAAATTGGATCGTGAAACGGTAAGTGCCGAAATCTAGGAACCGGCGGGAGTTAAAGAAATCCTTGAGACACTGATACAAAGACGGCCGACGATTTACCGAGAAGAACAATGGCGAAGAGTCCATTCGCGCTATATCAATTCCCGCCAAAACTTAAGATATTTATATTTTCATTTATATTTTTCTTTTAGGGTTTGTTTCACCGATGAGCCCAAGGCCCAACCCAATCCACAATAACAAAGCTTGACTTCGGCCCAAAGATCCATAAGTATTTGGAAATTATAATTTACTTTGGTGATCTTTAAATATTTAAACCTCTAATATCTGTTCTTAATGGTCTAAATTTTATCTTTCTACTTTGAAATAAGCCTATAAAAGCAAGAAAATTTATTTTAAACGACAACACTCTTGAAAATATTTATAAATATATTAAAATTTTAGATTCTATTAATAATATATACCAAAAAACTTCTATGAGCGATAAATCTAACAAATTTGCTATATTTTGTAACTAATTATATTCATTTTTCTATTTGAAAATGCCGATGAAGTAAATTCTTATTATTAATAAGAGACATTTTTAAATATAGCAAAAAAAATTAAAACTATTTACAAAATATAACAAAATCTATCCAATTATATAACACATTTAAGTTTTTTTTTTTCCAATGTTTTTGTAAATAAATAAAGTAAAAATAAAGTAATGTTTTTCTTTCGCTAGTAATAATTTCATTTAATATAACGTTGAATAATAGTCGTATGTTTGGATTTAAAACGTGAAAAATACATAATAAATTAAGTTTGAAAAGCGTGCCGCTACTACGTGTAGTTAACGTCATATATTTATGGGTTACACGTGGATGTGTGAATGAATTTTGGTTTTTGTCTGAAGTTTTCCTTCTCCAATCACCAAATTTTTACTATTGAAAATATTTTCAATTTTACTTTTTTTTTCCAATTAAATGTAATGTATTTTCGTTCACGTCATTATTATTTAATAAAAAACCATTTAAATAAACTTTGAAACCTTTCAAAATGCTAGACGAATCATTTTTTAAAAAAAAATTTAATATTTTGCTAAACGACAGTTTGGTTTTTTATTTTTGTTTTCGAAAATTAAATTAATTTTAAATATAACTTTTATCTTAAATATAACTTTTTAAAAAAAATTTATCGTTGATTTAAAAGTTAAACTAAAATTTGAAAAAACAAACTTTCGAAAATATGTTTTTAAATTTGATAAAACAAAAATCATTGGAAATATCTCTATCGTCATTGAAGAAAAAGAGAAAGTTCTGTTCGTCACTTCCATTTCGAGCAAGCAAGCACAGGGCGGAGTTCGGTGATTAAAGAAACAATGGAAATTTATAGATTTAAGACAGCGATCGGCCATTATAAAACGAGAGGAGCTCTGGAGGAGATTCATACCAGATTTCAAAAACCTAACACTCTTGAGAGTCACTTTTTGTTTCATTCATGGCTTCCACTCCCGGAATCCTCACCGATTGGCCATGGAAGCCTCTCGGAACCTTCAAGGTATTGTCTCATCTCCTCTCTCTCTCTCTCTTTTATTTCTTTTCCTGCTGCGTTTCTCACGATGATTTTTTCACACATTGTGTGTCTTGCCTACTAACTGTTTGTGAAAATGTCGCATAGAACGTGACGCTAATGAACTTTTGTTCTAGACTCATCGATTATGAAGCATCAGTTCATGGGTTGTGATTTTTTGTGTATTTTGAAACCAATGTGTAGTTTAACTGCGGATTTTTGGTTTGTAGTATGTGATTTTGGCGCCATGGGTGGTTCACAGCATTTATCAGTATGTGGTGAAGGATGAAACAGTGAGGGATGTTTCATATCTTGCGATTTTTCCATTTCTTTTATGGAGGATTATTCATAGTCAGATTTGGATCTCTCTGTCTCGTTATAGAACTGCTAAAGGCAATGCTCGGATTCTGGACAAGGGCATCGAATTCGATCAAGTCGACAGAGAAGGAAATTGGTACGTATTACCTATAATCCCACTATTGAATAGTACTTATCATCCAGGTTCTGTTCAATAATTGTTTTACTTTGATTTTAGTTTTTGCATAGTTTGATAACCACATTTTGTTTACCATCTTGAAACGAAATCAAATTTTGAAAACCAAAAAACATATATGTTTTTCATAACATATTATACTAAAAACGAAATCGCTATCAAGCAAAGTTGCTATCAAGCAAAGTTGACCCGAACGATTATCAAATTTCATTATGAATGTGTTTTTTTTTCCCTCTTATCCCTTTTGGTTTTAAGATTATTTTTATTTTGCTATTCACTCGGAGATGTTTTCAAAACTTTTTCAAAAATTTGAGAACTAAAAAACAAAAGTAGTTTTTTTTTTTTTGGTGCAATTTTAAAAGCTTGTTTTTATTTATAAATTTAGATTATGAATTTGAATGTTTCTTTTAAAAAGAAAAAATGGTTTCAATTGAGGTCCTTTAGATTCTAGTTTTTTTTTCTTTTTCTTTTTTAATTTAAGCTTACAAAACTACTCATACCTCTACTTTTTTTCATTCTCTAATCAACTTTCTTCCAATGTGTCTAACAAAAACGTAAATCATTGTAAGACATGAAGAGTAAATAGACTTAATTTTCAAAAACAAAAAAAACAAAATGGTTACGGAACATAGTTGAAACGTTTCTTTAAAAATGATAAAACTACCACAAAAAGTTAAAGAGAATTTACCGTAACTCATAAACGTATGATATAACTTTGAATCAATTAGTGATTTAAGGTAATATCAAAGCAAGAGGTTAAACGTCGTTGTAATGCGATGTAAGTTAGTTGATAAAAGAATTGAATTGGATTGTGTGTGTGTGTGTGTGGACAGGGACGACCAAATATTGTTGAATGGATTGCTATTTTACATAGTGAGCAATGTAGTGGAGGAAGCTTCAAATCTTCCTCTATGGAGAACGGATGGAATGATTATTATATTTCTGCTGCACATTGGTCCAGTGGAGTTTCTTTATTATTGGTTTCACAGAGCTCTCCACCATCATTATCTATATTCTCGCTATCATTCTCACCACCATTCCTCCATTGTTACTCAGCCAATCACTTGTAAGTCTTTCTCACTCCAACACTTCTTATCCCATTTCCTAATACTTAATTTCTTAATCTCACCCGTTTTTTGTTTTTTAAAATTAAATTTTTAAACACTCATTTCTCTTTTAAAATTTATTTTTTCGGTTTTTTAAAACGAACTCAAGTTGTGAAAACAGAAAACACGTTAAGTTTCATTTATACCTTTTTTAAATTTAACAAAATATTACAACCAATATGTGATAGACTGTGATAATTTGTAAATAGTTTGATTCATTTTGCTTTATTTAAAAATAGTCCTTATAAAAATGGGTCTCCACCAATTCAAAAGGATCAACTTATTTTATAGTTTAATTTGTTTTTAAAAAGAAATAATAATAACTTCCTTTTAGGAAGTACATAATATAATTGAAGACAACTCATACAACTATCCTAATATGTCAAAGCACTATTCATTTCCACAGTTACTTTCACCCTCCCCTTACCCTTTTAAGCTTCATCATCACTATTCTAAAGTTCTAAAATTAAATGTCCTTCATAGTTTCATTTTTATACTCACATTTTTGTCACAAAAAAAAAAAAAAAAGAAGGTAACGCTGTATTAAATTATAGTTTTGATCATATATTTGGGGTTATACAAAGGTAACGCTCGAATAGTATCAGATATAGTTAATAATTCTGTCCAAAGTACTTGTAGATATCACACAAAGTAATAATTAACGATATTTAGATTATGCTCTTGAAATCTATCGATAACAAGTCTATTAACCATAAAGTCAATAATAGAATTTGTTGTTATTGTTAAAGGGGTATATGGTATATATTAGAATTAAGATGAATGATATTGAATGTATATAAGTTGGAAATGGCAGCTGTGATACATCCATTTGCAGAGGAATTGGCATATTTTGTTCTGTTTGCATTACCTATTATGACGGCAGTGTTTAGTGGAACAATGTCGGTGGCAGCTTATGTTGTTTACATTACTTACATCGACTTCATGAACAATATGGGGCATTGCAACTTCGAGTTCATCCCCAATCGTCTCTTCACCCTTTTTCCTCCTCTCAAGTTCCTCCTCTATACTCCATCGTAAGTTTTTTTATTTCCCAATTTTTTACCATAATTTTCATAAATTGTGTATATTAAATTCATAATCCATTTTAAAAAGAAAAAGAAGAAAGAAACTTGTATATAAAAATTATTTAAGTCTCGTTTGATGACCATCTAATTTGTTAAAATTTTGTCGTTTCTCACTATTTAAAAAAAAAAAATTCTGACCATGATTTTCATCTTTCTTTTTTTTAGGTAAACCTTTGAATTTTTTAATTATATTGAAAATATAAAATTAGTTTTTAGATTTTAGAACTTACTTACGTCTTGGGAACATGCTCTAAAAACAATATAGCAATTAACTCAATAGGTTAGAAGGAGTGTTTATAAACTTAATTTTCGAAAACTGAAAATTGAAAAATCAAATGATCATCAAACATAGTTTTAAAATCTGGTTAAAGTACGGTTTTTGTTCGTATATTTTGAAGTTTGTTTAATTTTAGAAGGAGTGTTGTTTTGTACTTTTAATAACTTTTAAATTTAGTCTCAACAACTACTAGTCTATTGTTTGTTTGTTTTAAAAGCTTGGTCATTTATTAGCATTTTTACTTAAATTTTAGAAAAATATTCACATATTGTATTTCCGTACATAAAAATAATAATTGTTATCTAACCAATTTCGGTAAAAATTAACTTTAAGGAATTAGATTTAATATTATTTATTAAAAGTATATTGACAATACTTGAATAATCGAAAGTATTTAGACCAAAATGAAACAATCATTAAAGTATTGATATCAAATTAACCTTAAAATTTTTATTTTTGGTTTTCAAAAACTAAAAAACAAAAAACTATCATAAAGATTATTGAAAATAAATAAATACGAGAGTCGTTTTCAACGTTGATTCTCCAAATCAGAGAATAGGTGAAACGTCACCTTATCATCCCTACCTCTTCACACGTAACAAGAATCTCCTCATGGCCCTCCATTATATATATATATATATATATATATATATATTTGAACAATACATATATGATCAGGTTAAATTACAAAGTAGGAATTTATTTATTTATTTTAAATAGATTTGTTGTGTTTAATCGATCATTATTAACTTTGAAAAATTCTTTGGTAAATTTATGAATTGATATAAATTTTATGCGTAAATAATAAACATGTGAACTTTCAATTTCTATTTAACACACTTGTATTTTATTTTATAGAGTTTGCAAACATATTAAAAAATAGAAAAAATTATCTTTTTGGTCTCGAGTTTGGATGAAAATGTAACTTGAGCCAAATGGTAGATTTCATTTGTAAATTTATCTATCTAAATATAACTTAGTGAATAAGTCACGAACTACAAATAATATATATATATATATATATATATTTATTTATTGGATACTCTCTATTTGACATTTGAAATGGGCAAATGGCAGGTTTCATTCGTTGCATCACACGCAATTCCGAACCAACTACTCCCTTTTTATGCCATTTTACGATTACATTTACGCCACATTCGACAAATCTTCGGATACTCTTTACAAAGAATCTCTAAGAAAACAAGAAGACGTTGTTGACGTGGTCCATCTGACTCATCTCACATCTGTCGAATCCATCTACCATTTACGTCTCGGATTTGCCACGTTGGCATCCAGGCCCCACACCTCAACGTGGTTTTTGTGGCTGATGTACCCCATCACCCTTGGGTCCATGCTGTTTACGTGGATTTATGGTCGTACATTTATTGTCGAGAGGAACCAGATTGATGAGCTCAAGATGCAAACCTGGACGATCCCTAAGTATAAATTTCAGGTTAGAAAATTATTTAGCACTATATCATAAAAATTGTCTTTATTAGAATTGGGTAGAAAAATTGATACATGAAATAGTGTGACAATATCTTTGACCTATAAAGTGATTTTCAAATTTTCATTCAAGATTACGGTCACATCATTATAAATTCTCGAAAGAATTTCAATTCTAAAGTTAATTTTGAAATGTTTATGAAAGTTTGAGCAATGTTGCAAAAGGATTTAGTGTGTACGGTTTTAACTTCTTGAGTGTTTAATTTTGAAAATAAGTCTCATATTTCAAATTGTTTGAGTACAACTTGAATACTTTTAAAATGAACTTTTTTTTTATCAGAAGAGTAAAAGTGAAAATGAATTTTTTGAAAAACACTTTTGTTTTCTAGTCAATCCAAATATAGTTCTACTTTCAAAATTAAACACTTTTAAAACTAAACCAAACGGGCTGAAATGCGTTACATCTCAAAATTTAATATAGATTATAAATTTAAAAAAATAAATATTAAAGAAAAAATTGGTTAAAAAGTAGCACAAAATAGTATAAAATATGAGATTTTTGGGAAATTAGGGTAGTTTTGAAAAATCACTAACCATAATTGTTTTTGGACCTATGTTATCTTTCTAAAATCTATTTTTTTTCCTAGCAACCCATTTTAAAATAATGGAAATTAATTAACTTTTTATTCCTTAATTAAAAAAAATATGGTTAAGTAAATGTAAAACAAAATAAAGTATCTTCCCAAAATTTTATTTTTTTACAAAACAACCCCAATAATTTCCAAAAGCTGGCTGCATAAACTAGTATTTCTATTTTTTTAAATAATTAATCTTGATTTATGAATAATTAATGATATTTTAATTATTATCTATGCAGTTCTTGCTTCAATGGCAACCAATAAACAAATTGATTGAAGAAGCCATAATCAAGGCAGATCAAAAGGGTTGCAAAGTACTTACTTTAGGCCTCTTGAATCAGGCAAGTCATTTATATATATATATATATATATATTTCAATTTAGTCCTTCTTACTAAAAAACCTCCATTTTAGTCCTTGACATTTTTTTTTTTTACAATTAAAATCATATTTGTTGGCAAATATTAAAATTCAAAAACTATTTTAATTTGGTCCCTGTAGTTTTAATTTTCATTTCAGTCCTCATACGAAATTTTGCAGGGAGAAGAGCTGAACAAACATGGAGCAGTATATATACAAAGAAACCCTAAACTAAAAGTGAGGGTTGTGGATGGGAATAGCTTGGCTGTGGCTGTAGTGCTCAATAATATTCCCAAATTTGCAACACAAGTCCTTCTCACTGGAAAAATTACAAAGTTGGCCCTTGCAATTTATCATTCCCTCTCCAAAAGAGGCATTCAAATTGGTGTTTTGAATGAACAAAATTACAGAAAGCTCAACAAAAGACCTTCTAATAATAATCCCAACATCAGCAGCAGCAACTTTGAAGAACCCACTCCTCTCCTTTCAACTCCCTCTTCTCAAAATGTGAACCAATACTTCCCTAACTCAACTATTTTTAATTTTGAAAACCGAAAAAAATAGTTTTTAAAAACACGTTCTTGTTTTTAAATTTGATTATGAATTTAACTCTTTTATTTAAAAAGGATTGTAAAATATTGTAAGGAATTTTGAGGAAACAAACTTAATTTTAAATTATTATCATTATTATTATTACTCCTACTTTTTTTTTTTTTTACGTTTTTAAATTTTAACTTGATTTGAATAGTTAAACATAGAATATTATGATTAAAAGTAATGTTTACGAGTTTAATTTAAAAAAAAAAAAACTAAAAGAATTATCAAACGTGGTCTAGTGGTCTAGTGATCTATTAAATTTTATTTATTATTTTAAACTTTATTTATTATTTATTGGTGGTATTAATTGTAGTTAAAAAATAATAATAGAAATTAATAAAATAATTATGCAGATATGGTTGGTGGGAGATGGACTTAGAGATGAAGAACAACTAAAGGCTCCAAAAGGAACAATTTTCATTCCATTCTCTCAATTCCCTCCAAAGATTTTACGTAAAGACTGCTTTTACCATTACACCCCTGCATTGAAGGCTCCTCCTTCCCTTCAAAATCTTCATTCTTGTGAGGTATAAACCCTACCCGACATGTCGTTTGTCGACGTTGTCATCGAAAATTAACATTTCTTAAGCTATGTTAGGTAAGTGATGTAAGTTCAATATTCGTTTGTAGAATTGGCTGCCGAGACGAGTGATGAGTGCATGGCGTGTTGCGGGCATTGTGCATGCAATGGAAGGGTGGACAGAGCACGAGTGCGGTGATGCTATGTTCGACGTCGAGCAGGTCTGGCGGGCGAGCCTTCAACATGGTTTTCAGCCTTTGAAAATGCCAAGTACTACTGTCTAGTTATGGCCTCTATGTGGTTTCTAGTTTTATGTACTCTGTCTAGCCATATTCATGTTCTTTTTTGCAATAGCAATGTGTTTTTTTGGTGAAGTTAATTTAAAGGGAAATGAATCCATGGCCAAGTTAGAAGAAATAGCATTGATACTTTGGTCTCTTTTGAATCTACAAAAAAAAAAATAATAATAATAATTATTATTATCAAATCTACGAGTCTAAAATATTAGTTTATATTATTGACATATTCCAAAATTTGTAAAATATAAGGATTTACTAGACACAAAATAAAAAAATTCAAGTTTCGTTGATAATTAGTGACAAAACTCAGTTTTATATCTAATTGATCAATTAACAAACAAAAAAATTGAAAGTTTAATGGATTTAATATAAGAAAATTCAAAAATTTGGAGAGATATGAGACAATTTCTATAATTTAAAAAATAAATTTAACATAAAATAAGAAGCTCACATGAACCAATTTGAGAAACATTTAAAATTAAGCTAGGCATTAACAAACCCAATCCAACTTCCAACAATACACATGGCCCAACCAATATAGGTTAGACTCAAAATTCAAAATTAGGTTCAAAATCTAACATGGTTGGATTGGGCCCCAAAGTCAACTTTAAATTTATATCTAATCTAAAAACACATGGATTGGAGTAGGCAATGTAACATGGTCACTTTGAATTGATTAATGGAACACTACAATATTACAATTTAAACCCAACAAATAATTATTAGGTTTACGCTCACATTCAAAGCATAATACTCAATAGACCACGACCACAATAATAATCAATCTAAGTATAATTTAATTACCGGTGTATTATATAACCAACAAAAAAAATCAGACGTTTAAATTCACTCTCACATATTATTGTAAAAAAAAAATCGAAAAACAAATAGCTCGTTTTTTGACAAAATGGTAAGAGTGTTATATAAATCAACAACCAATTGTTGTATATATATATAATATATATATATATATATATATATAGAGAGAGAGAGAGAGAGAGAGAGAGAGAGAGTGCAATTTGTCTAAAAAGCTTTGGGTATTTAAAATTCCCCTAATTATTAGTTTTGACCAAACTAAAAAGATTAGAGATGTAATTGCCAATAATGGAACCCACCTGCATTGGACATCAAATATATAGTCGAAGTGCTTTTTTAGATAGAAATAGATGGAGACCGATGGAATAAGATTAATAATGTGGAGAATAATTGTCAATAAGAACCCCAAAAACTACTAATTTTACTTGAACCACTATGTATAATAATTTGATTATAGGTCGGATGACATATTGGAGTAGGTTGAGGATGAGGATACCCCCTTTTATATTTTGTTTGATTTTATTTTTTAAAATTGTTTTAGGACTCGTTTGAAACGCGTTTTTATTTTACTATATCTTCTTTCAAAATTATGTGCGGTTTGAATCCATATGCATGTCTATATTGTCGTGCTGGTACATAAATCAAAGTTAAACTATTAACTAGTTAAAGAAAAATTAGTGTAACCCATGATAACTGTATCTTAAAACTTCGACAAATAGTATTGAAAAGTTTAAAAAATGAAAAATATTTGTAAGTTATGCTCCCTTTTTGGTGCGCCCGCAAAAGGCTTAGAATTATTGGCGAATTCATAAATTTTGTAGACGGGAGACTTTATAATAATCTGAAGAAAAAAAAAAAAGTTGAGAGAGAGCTTGAGGGCATGTGGAGCAAAGAGAGGCGTGGATTGACAGCTAAGTCTGTAGAGAGTGGCTGATCCAGAGCTTTAGGTATTGTAAACAGTGGGGGGACTAGGGGGTAATTTTACCACTAGGCTACCACTTGATATTGATATATATAGTTGAGAGGGCTCGAACCCCTAAACCAATACTAAATCTGTCGATATTTGTAAACGTTATTGTAAAGTCATTGAAAAGAGAACAAAATTAATCATAATCTAACCATTTTCTCATTATAAATGTTACCCTCGTGGAAGAGGTTAAGACTTTGGTGGTGGATCATTATGATTTTATATATTGTTACTTAAATATTAATATTTATAAAGTTTACACATCAGAATATAACAAATTGGAAAATTTAAAAATATATAAATTTAAAGAATTAACAACAGCATTTATATTTATAGTAAATTGAAAACTACACTAATAAATACATAAATAATTATAAAATAATTACCTTCTATTATTTAAAAACGTCTCAATTCCACCATCAAATTTTAATCCTAAAGGTGGCCTACCTACACCTCTAAGATTATATATATTCACAAAATTTACTGTTTATTTAACTTATCACCAATCAATAAAATTGACACTATAAATACAGTAGGGACTAAATTAAAAACTCTATCTTACATTTCATACTAAATTAAAAAAAAAAAAAAAAAACAACTTGTATCCATATGTCTTTGTCTGAATCTCGTTAATATCTATTAATTAATTTTGTAAAGTTTAAAAATTATAATTAATTAAGTTTCACTATTTTTCCGTTACTGTTCATTTTAATATTAAACTTCCATTTCATAAATATTTTAATTTAATTAATAGACATTAATACCAAAAGTGATTTTGTCAAAACAACGACTCTGATAGATCGGTGATCACTCCTACACTCCATACAAATTATTATAATAATTCATATATTTTAAAAAATATTACTCAGAGGTAGAGACTATAAGAGTGTTTGGGATAAAAAGTAAGTTATTATAGTCTTAGATAATTTTAGTTAAGTTACAATAGTTTATATTTTAGGTATAAATTATTTTAGTTTGAATTATAATAATATATATTTGAAGTACAAACACTGTAACAAAGACTAAATTCAATGATGGGTGTAAAGTAATAAAAATTATAACAAATTAAGAATTTTAAAATAATATTTATTAAAATTATTGAAGATTTTTAAATAGTATTTTAATCGAAATCCTTTAGGTATATTTAATTAGTGAGATGAAAAAGGAATAATGAGAATAGGGGTTAAAAGAGGAGGAGGGTTGCCTTTTTAGGGTATTTTCCCTATTCAAAATAGTCATTAGCTTAGCTTTGCTGCTCCCGAGGTAGTTGGCAAGCCACCGCCTGTCCCGCTTTATGTGGCCTTCCAACTTAATTTATTATTTTCCTTTTTTTTTTATGTCCAAATAATTTTTTTAATTCTTTTTTTATTTACCCTTTAAATTGCTCTACATTAAAAACTCCCAACTACCTCTCATTTAAAAATTATATTTATACATAAAATCTTTTGTGATAAAATATCACAATCTTTTGTTATAGAGTAAGATAGATAGACTATTATTTGTGTCTATCATAGTATTGCATTTTATCGTAGATAAACTGTAATATTTTATAAAAAATTTTGTAAATTTTGGTATATTTGAAAATAGTTATAAGAAGAAAATTAAACATCTAATTTTCATTTTCATAGTTGAAGTAATACAATGGATTTTGATTTTAGTTTCAGTTTGATCGGTTTCGATACGTTGTATTTTTAATTTTTAATTTTTTTTAAAAAAAAATTAATTAAGTTTCTATTTTAAAATGTTGACCTACCATGTTTAATTTGAGATTTAGATGAGACCACGTTTTAAACCTTAACCTACCATGTCTAGTTGAATTGACTATAATAAAAAAAAAATGTGTAATGCCATGTGTCAATATTTATTGAACATGATTTGGTAGTAATTGATTTTTGTATTCACAAAGAGTTTTGAATTGATTTACTATCATCAATTTTCTTTTCTAAATCACGAAAATACCTAATAATCAATTCCATATTTCTCTCTTCTTTTTCTTCATCGGCTTTTTCTCGAGCAATTATCTTAGTTAGAGCTTTGAGCTCAGCTTTTTAATACAAAGTATTTTGAACCACATATCGTTTCGTTGAGTCGTTGTATATTGGAGAAAACATGTTAGATAATATTCATAGCATCGATGGTCGATATTAAAAAAAATACAGGATTTAGTGTAGATTCAAGGGAACTAAAACCTCTCTCAACTTTATGGTCTCCATATAATTTATATATAACAAACTGAAAAATAATATCAATATCAGATGGTAGTCTAACAGTTTTACTGCCTCCCAGTCCTCTCTATACCTAGGTTTAAGCTCCATGTTTACAATTTTTTTAAATTAATTTTGTTAAACTATAAAGTTCTCCGTCATCTAAATTTCTGGATCCATTGCTGTTCCAAATATCTGTTTTTCAGTATTTTATTCAAAAAAAAAAAATTGTTTGTTATTTGTAATTCCTCCTAACAAAATATATATATATATATATATATATATATATATATATATATATATAGTTTGAATTCATAAATGAATGTGGATGAGCCAACATAGGGATGACAAAATCTTATCTGATAACTTATGTTCCTACCAGACAACCAACAGAGAGAAGAAGAAATATGTTCATTTAAATTTCTTGGAAAAATGCCACCCCAACTTTATTTCATTTAACATCCTTTTTTTTAAAATCTAATTTAGAAGTATTTATTTAGTTCAAATTTTAAATTTGATCTACAGAATTCGTGATTACTAAGATACTCATGTATGAAATATAAAATTTTAAATTCACTTTTCAAATTTTTTTGGACGATTATTTTAGAATTTATTTGATGACCATTTGTGTGACGTTTGAGTATAAGGTACGTAAACTGAGCCAACCATTCTATCCAAATGAGATAAATTTTAAAGTTACGATAGTATATAGTTCGAATAATCTCGGTGGAAAAACCAAATACAATTTTAAATAATTGAATGATTATCAAATAAATGATATATTTGAGATTTCTTTCCCATTTAAGGCCCACATTCCATGTGCATGAATTTGATTTTTTTTCTCTCTTTAACCAAGTTGGTATGTGTGAACGTCACAAATACACAACTTGGGATGATAACATTTTCGGAAACCATTCTAAGCGGTTAAAAATATATATGAAATATAACAAATTTTTATATTTTTGTTAGACCTATTATTGATATAATCGAAAATTTTACTATAATTTATAAATATTTGTGTTGATTTTGCTATATTTGAAATGGTTTTAACATTTTTATTAAATATTAACTTTTTTTTTCTGAATTAGAAAATAGTTTTGACTCCACGTTAAAAAAAATCACAAGTAACTAATTAAATTGCAAATAACTTGGAACAACTTTTCAATAATTAACCCATAACACACCGACAATGTATGTGAAATTCATAGAATAGTTGTAAATATAACAATTAGATTCAAAATATTAGCATATATAACTACATTTTAAAAAATTGCAAATATAGCAAAGTCTATTACTGATATATCATGTTGAAAATATTGGTCCATCACGGATAGACTTTACTATACTTGCAATTTCTTTAAAATGTTGATACACACTTGATTATTATTCCTAAAATCATTACCTATTATAATTATACCTTATTTTAATGTATGATTTTTTTAAAAAATATTTATATTATTAATTAATGAACAGTTTTTTATGTCTAATAGATACAACTATTTGAGAGGAGAAAAAAAAAAGCAAAATGAAAATTTATAAAAATTAAAAGGCAAATAGCATAGGTTCAAACATATCTCCCACCAATTTGATCATGCAATATTCAATATCTATCTTCCAGATCAGACTCATGAACAAATGAAATACACCATTTTGACCTAAAATAGTTGAAATGGTACATAGAACGTATCTCTCTTTTCAAACATACAGTACTATCGATCACAAGAACATACTACTTCACTGTATAGTTTATTTCAATCTACGGTCGTATTGAATGATAAATCGAAATTAGTAGAAGATATAAGGCTAAACACAACGAATCAAAAGAGTGGATGAAAGTACCATTTCCTTTAGTTAAAAAATTTGTGGCTTACACCATGTAGGGTAAAAAATGGTACAACTACCTTAATTTCAAATTAAAGATCCCATAAATATTTGCTCATTTTAGCTCAAAATATCATATAGGGCAATGAATTATTGCATATTAACTTTTAATGCACACGTCATCAACCAAAATTTATGTTGGCCATATCTTGATTTTTACATTTTTATTTTTAATTTTTGGAAGAAAAAAAATTAATTAATTGAAAAGCAAAAGAAGGATTGAATTGAGTGAGGAAATTTGAGAAGTAGATGTTGTGTAGGCATTTATGAACTTGGTTGGTTTGGAGTAGACCGCTGACCGCTGCCTCTGACCGCTGACCGCCCTATGCCAACCCAAGTCACCAAAAACAACCTTTCAACACCTAACCCTAATTAATTCCCCCATTTCCCATTTGCATAACTTCCCCCGTATTGATAGAGTAGAGACGCTCACGGGGCGAAAGAAAAGATAGAGAGAACCTTTTTATTCTCGTCTTTATACTTTGAGAGAGTAGATTACTGAAAATTTTAGAAACGTCTGAATACGTGTCGAATTGATAGTAAAACGAGAATAATATCGTGAAGAGTTAAAAAAGTGGAAAGAGTGATTGAGTTGAAGACTGTGGAAACTCAAGACCCTCAGACCCAAACATGAAGTTTTGTTTATATTACATAACAAAACTCATTTCATTATGGACCTCCATGTAATCCATTTATTTCAATTCCAATCTTTGTAAAATATTCGTTTAGGTTTGCGAAGACAGCGAGATTTCTTGTAAAAAAAAAAAATCTCAACCAAATAAAAAGTTATAGAATTTTCTCGTAAAAGCTTTATATCTAACTAATAAACTTGCATCATTGTCTATTAGTGATATTGATATTCACTTATAAAAGCTATTAGTGTCTATCACTGATAAAATCTGAAATTTTGCTATATTTTGTAAATTTTTTAACAATTTTATCATTTACAATAATTTTCCTGTAAAAAAATAGGTCAAGATTGAAAACTAAGAGTATGATCTTCAAACTTGTTCCTCCTTAACTAATAGACTTCTATTAGTGTCTATTAAATATGTTTGTCCTTTTCCCTCTATTCATTTTTTCTTCTCGTCATTTTTAAAGTTGCCTTTTTTGTGTTAAAAATGTGTTTATTTTATGTAGTTATGCTAAAGTATAGGGGAACGAAGATTAAATTTTCCACATTAACTACAAATACAATATATCTTATACTAATTAGAATATGTTGGATCGTGGTTGTCACGTGGTCCCTCATATATTACAACTCTTATAGCATCGAAGAAGTTATGACTTTTCTGTACTTCTTTTACTATCGATAATTAAACTGGTCTCATTGACATGTGACTTTAACATGCAACCAAAATTGTTAAGTTAATTGACAACATTTTTAATCCTTGACTTGAATAAAAATTTAAAATAAGCTAAATATATTTAATGATTACTACTATTTATGAAATAGACAATTTTTATTTTTACCGTTGGATATCAATATTTAAAATAAAAGTTCCTTTCAATAGGATAGTTAAAATGACAACATTTATATACATAGATTAAATCTATAGTTTTAATTTGGCCATTAGCCCTAATTAAAAGTAATTATGAAGTAAAAGTTTAAAAATAATTTTTTTTAAAAATGATAAAACTTAATTAACCAAAGTTCTTTTTAATACTTTTAATTTGACTAAAAACATCGTAAATATTTAGTAAAAAAATAGTTTAAATATATAAATCTTGAAATATAAGAGACGAAACGTCACAAAATTTAATTTCTTCGAGAGCAAAATTGTAATATTTTGTAATATCTGATTAAACTAAATTTAAACTCAAAATACTAAAAAGGTAACATTTTAAAATTTAGGAAGGGCATGGGCAAAAGTGTAATTTTGGTTACCCTCTTTTACAATTTTATACAAAAGGAAGATGAGGAAAGGGCGGTTAAGAAATTGTGTAAAATAAGAAAAACAGCATTGAATAATGAGGGACTGACAAATGAAGCTTAATTGTACGGACCGAGTAGCATAAAGGAGTGGGCAGCTCGGGCAGGACCACTCATCAGCCGTGTAATTAATTTTTATTCCCATTTAGTTGGGAACCTGCCCTTTGGGGTAGTTGGAGAGTAGATTTTTTACTTTTGCACTTTTCACTCAAAAGTTAATATAATTATAGAACTAACCATCAGTTTCCCCATATTTTACACTCCATTATTACGTTATGTCGTACAATTATCAATAAAAAATATAAAAAAAATTAATGAAAATAAATCATCCATAATAACAATAATTAAATTTCACTTTTTTCGTCAAAATTAAATGTTTACTTCTTATTTATTTTTGATAAAATAATAGATATTGACGATAATAATAAAAAATAAGTAGTAAAAATTAAGGTTAAAAATGTAAATCTTGAAACCTACCAAATTATAACAAAAATTCAAATTTCAAAAGTAAATTCATTACATTTAAAATGTAGAAGTTAAATTGGAATCAAATACAAATTTGGATAACATTAATTACTGTATAGTTTTTGTTTCGTTAATATTAATGTTTAAGTTGGTAATTCATCACCAGTACTATGGTAGTATCGTTATCATAGCACTATCATCGTTAATTTTTCAAGGTTGGAGGCTTGCGTTAAAATTTGAAAACGATACAAGTTATTTTTTCCATTCTCCAACACAATTCAATAAGGGCATGTAACTCGAAACGTATAACTCCATAACATATTTCAATATCATACTTCACTTGTTCATACTAA
This sequence comes from Cucumis cinereus, assembly GCA_037974625.1. Taxonomy (NCBI): domain Eukaryota; kingdom Viridiplantae; phylum Streptophyta; class Magnoliopsida; order Cucurbitales; family Cucurbitaceae; genus Cucumis; species Cucumis cinereus. The sequence goes on from JBBPDJ010000020.1 coordinate 2,736,849, forward strand.
AATTTTATACCATAAATAATTTGGCTATGTTTTTAGGTACAACTAACCTAAACACTAAGTACTAAATTTAATTTATTCTTAAGATGTATATAAATACTTGTTTGTAATTCATTCAACTAATTGACATATATATCACACGATGCCTTACTTTTAAGTCAGTATTCTCTTATCATTATTATGATAGTAACATATGTATGTATGTATGTATGTATGTGTCCGTCGCTACCGAACCTTTTTTCGTATCTAAAATACATATGCACATGAACTTCTTCGTATGCATTGATATGTGTAGTATTGTGCAAATAGACACATGAATTTGTGCATGTGCACTCTTATAAACAAATGTCTGAATCTAACAAAATAATAATTACACATTCATTTAGAAAATGACACTACGTAAAAAAAACCCTAAGATTTTTTTTAATTTTAATTTTATTTGTATTTTTTAAAATTAAACTAAAATCAACAATAGAAACAAATTTGAAAGATTCATATTGAATGAGTTTTTGAAAAAAGTTTCATTTCATTTATCTATGAATTTAATGCAAATAGTAGTAAATTGATATTTCATTATAAAATAGAAAATATATAAATCATAATAGAAATGCTAGCTGACGTGGAAAGATCTTATTGGATGGTCACCATAATGTCGTTGCTTTATAATAACTACTAGATGTAAATTCGAAAATTTTTATATTTTTGAACATTTGTTGAATACAAATTCAATGCATTTGAATCGGTGATCTTTCATCCATAACATACGATAATTAGTGGGTACATTACACTAACTTATTCGAATAACTTCTTCTAATTTGATTCTTATAACAATAATAACAAGTGTTAATTCATAATATTTTCCAATCTCCAATTATTATTATTATTATTTTATCAATAATACAATGGACAAGATAACAAAATTTATTTTTAATTAATTCTCAATTCTCAATCGTCAATCGTCAATGTGACCTCTTTCGATCCAACACCCATTCAAGACTTAAAAGAACAACTTATCCATGATTTAGGCATCACAATGTAGCTAACGGTTTTTGTTATAAATATAAAAAGAATATTATCTCAAACTTATAAAAATAGCTGCATAAATAGCAAAAAAATAAAAATAAAATTTACAGACGTGTCTCACCATTTTTTTTTCTTTTGCAAATCTAGCAAAATGATAGCGCAACCCAAACACTTAAAAAGCTAAAAGTTCAAAATATCCTTCTACTACTAATATACTTCATGCTAAACGATCTGTCACTGATATACCATTCCTACACTTGAAAAATGAATCAAGCACGTACTAGCAACACCCAAAATAAAAATTAAGCTCGTAGTTCAAGAACTCTAAGTTTGCAGAAATAACAAAGTTAATAAACTCATCCTTATTGAAATAACTAATGGCCTAATACCTCACACGGTTAAAGTGCATGATTCTTATTAGATATGCTGATGACACGCATGAAATATTATTAATTGATGTAAGATATAATGTACATACATTCGTATCCTATTTTAAGCATTTACTGATTGATGTCTAATACACTTGTGTCATGTATATGAAATACTGCCAATACACTTGAAAATTTTCTTACAAAACAAAATATCTATGCTTTACTTTAAAATAAATTACTAATTGAATATCGATTGTTATTAGATATACTATCGATGCACTTATATTTTACTTTTGAGTATTAATTTGTTAATGTGACTCTATGTTATATCCCCTTCAACACGACAAACTATTTAAATACAACATAGAGTCACGTGCTTCGCACGGTAGATACTTCAATTATATAGATCAAATTTGACATTTATCCATTCTAGTGGGTAAAATCTACAATTTCTAGGTTTACAGGGGCTTTTTTTAGAAAATGAAAGAAATAAAGGGAGCAGATACGAAATTGAAAAACAAAGAAAGACACGTATCGGCTTTTATAAGAGAGGTACAATACAAGAAGCGGTTTCAGAAATCTTCACTAAAACAGAACAGAATCCGTAAGCAGTGTGAGCTTCTGCATTCATGGCTTCCACTCCCGGAATCCTCACTGATTGGCCATGGACGCCTCTCGGAACCTTCAAGGTACCTTTCATGTCCGAGTTCTCTTTTTTCTCTTCTTGCTTCGTTATGTATCGCCATAATTTTACTTTCCGCCAATTTGCACATTCTATGCCGTCGTTCATGGAAGTTTATCGCCGTTGATCGAATCTCTTGTCGATCATTTGTTTGTGAAAATGTCACTTAGATAATGGTTGCTAAAATGAACTTATGGAGATTTACGCATGATCATTCGCTTCAATTTAGCCCCAAGCTGTTTGTAATTTGAGGTTTGGTTCTTCGTTGTTTAGATATACATTGTACTGAAAAAGTGTGAGCATTATCCAGAATGTGTTTGCGATTTATGTGTGTATGTATTTCAATCAACAGAGCAATAGAAATGACGCTGTGTAATTTTTGGTTACAGTATGTGGTTTTGGCTCCAGGATTTATCTACAGCATCTACCAGTACATAGTTAAGGATGAAGGAGAGAGAGATATTTCCAGTCTTGTTATTATCCCGCTTCTTTTGTGGAGAATGCTTCATAACCAGATATGGATTTCTATTTCTCGTCATCGAACTGCTAAAGGAAATGCTCGGATCGTAGACAAGGGCCTTGAATTCGATCAAGTTGATAGAGAAAGAAATTGGTTAGTACTTTCATTCCCTTCCTAACATTCTTGTGCTACAATAGTATATACTTCACGAATTGTCCAACAATCATTTGAAAAGAAAATAACAATTAGCTAGCGGTTTACTGATTTTAATTCTGGATTTTTTCCTGTTAAATTTCTTGATAGGGACGACCAAATTTTGTTAAATGGAGTTCTGTTTTACCTAGTAGCCAATTTAACGACGAGAGGTCGGAATCTACCTCTATGGAGGACAGATGGAGTAGTTATTACATTTCTACTACACGCAGGGCCAGTGGAATTTCTGTATTATTGGCTTCACAGAGCTCTGCACCATCATTATCTATATTCTCGCTACCATTCTCATCACCATTCCTCCATTGTTACGGAGCCAATCACTTGTAAGCCATCATTCCTTCTCTTAAAGTAGCTTTAACTCTGAATTCTATTTTCTGTATAGTTCATTAATTTAAGTTCAAAAGCTCTTGGGCTGATGAGTTCTTCTGGATTATTGGAATTAATGTGGCAGCTGTGATTCATCCATTTGCGGAGCACTTGACTTATTTCCTGCTCTTCGCCATTCCCATGTTGACGGTACTGTTTACCGGAACTGCTTCTTCAGCGGTCTACATCTTATACCTTACATACATTGATTTCATGAACAACATGGGGCACTGCAACTTTGAGATCATCCCCAATCGTCTCTTCACCCTCTTTCCACCTCTCAAATACTTTCTCTACACTCCTTCGTAAGTTTCTCTTTCTCGAGAAAATTTCTGCTAATGATTTGCTGTAGCACAGTTCAATTCTTTTAGTAAGATATTAAAAAGGAAAAGCTGAACCCAATCAGAAGTTGACACGTGTCAAATTCTAAAGAGGAAAATTTATGGCTAGAAGATATGGAGCATGAGACTTAGGTTGCTCTATGTATTTGCGCTTTTTTTTTTCTTTTTTTTTTAAAAAAAACAACAACTATTCCATTGTTTTTAGAAAATATTTACGGGTGAGATGCATAATGAAAGTGGATGATTTCAATTTTTACTCTATATTTTGAAAAATACTTAGGTTGCACCTATTTTATGCATTCCAAAGTTCAATTTTAATTGGATACGCGGTAACTTATTTTTTTTCTCAAAAATTTAATTGAGTGTATTTTAGTCGTATAAGTCTTTGTGCAACCAACCCGATTTGAAATTTGAAAGGTGTGCAAGTGATTTTAAATAAAAATTGAGACTCGTATAAAACTACAATATGATACCAAGTCATTGTCACATGCCTAACTTTTGTTTAAAATTTTATAAAATCTGTAATATTAAAATTTTCAAAAAGTTATACACTGTAAGGATAATATTGCAACTACCAAAAGAATATGAGTATTTTGTTAGAATTTTTTTTTTTTTTTTTAAATTTTGGTGGAAAATCAAAATGTCTTATAATTACGTCTTTCTTCTTTGTTCCGCTTTTTTTTTTTTTTTTCCCTTCATATGTAACATCTCATATCGTTAAATAATATTGGCAACGGAGGTAGATAAATTTTAAAAAAAAATCTAAAATTTTGCAATCCATGCTGCCCGATAAATATCATCTATATGGCAAATATTTAAAGAAAAAATGAAAGAAAGAAAAAGATAATGCAAGGAATTAACGTAAAAATAAGAATAAATCTAGGGTGCATCCCAGATGCACTTCTAAGTACTTATTCTTTTTTTCACCACACAATAATAAAATTAAAAATTATTTTTTTAAAAAAAATAAATTTTAATCTTGTTTTGTGTGGGAAAGATGAGAAACATGTAGATAAGTGTATCATAAGATGCACCTAATCATTACTCTAAAAATAATATCATGCTCTTCTACAACGGTTACTCTGATGTATTATAGCTTAAAAATAATAAATAAAAATTGAATGAATAGTACACCTTGTTAAGTAAAATATAAATGCGTGCATTTATAATTTCATAAACTATTTTCAATAAGCTCTTTTTTTTGTTGTTTGCTTTTCCTTCCCATTTTTAAGCTTCATAAATGTAGGAGGCAAAAACTATTTGACCTAAAAAAAGATCTTATACTAATATTTTTCATTGGGTTGATTGTTTTTATTGTGTTCCCATCTCACCCACTTTTATTTTATACTATCATTATTATAATTTGTTTTCTCAATTTACCATGATTAATTTTTATCTTGCATGTTGCATCTACCAAAAAAAGCTTATGTTACTAAATCTTGACTTGTGTCCTAAGTTACCTATTTTGATCCGACAATGGTAGTTTAAGCTTTTATGACATCAAAGTTTAGAATCAATATTCAAGATTTAAAATAAAAACAGGTAGACATGAAACTCTACAAAGAAAAACAAAAATAAGAAAAAAGGGAAAAAAAAAAAAAAAAGAAGACAAATTTCCTTTATTTGAAGGTTTGGCATGCATTAAATAGGAGACAGCACACACCCATTAATGAGTTCCAAAAGAGTCATCTGTTTTTTCTTTGGTTTTTCTTTTACTCCTCCGTCGCTTTTCACAAATACATTGCTGCCTACCAATTAATACGACCACGTGGATGCAGATCCCGGATGCCTTTTGGTTTGAGAATTCCATAATAATAATAATAATAATAATAATAATAATAATAATTACAATACCAATTATTATTATTATTATTATTATTATTAGATGCTTTTGGGCTGCATCTAACCACTCGTACTCCTCTCTTTTATCTACACAAATAAAATAAAATTGAAAAAAAAAAAAGTTTGGATGCAGGAGAGATAGATGCTTTCAGGTTGTACCCAAGAAATGGGTGTAGCTCAATTGCACTCAAGTTGTTTTTTTTTTTCCATTCATTTATAGATTGATGAAAACTGGGGTTACACCCATTTATGTGATATGCGGGCCATAGAGGGTACCAATTTCCTACCCAACTATTAATTAGGTCCTACCATTTTCTTCTTTGCATAGTTTTTTAATTTTTTTTATAGATTCAAAGTTTTCATTTTAATTGTACTAGAAAAAATCCTTCATTTTAATTTCTTATTTTTTAAAAAATAAAATTTTTAAAATTAAAATTGGAGAAGTGACAGAAGTGGGAGATGAGGTAAGACAAAATTTAGGCACTTCGTACTTTATCTACTAAATTTAAAATTGATTACAAATTTTTTTTATCTATTTTCCTAAGGGAAATAAAGTTTTAGACTACATAATATTAAACATTCTTACAGAGTAATATTGAAAAATTCATGTTTAATGATATAATGTTAAGGTTGTCACAGTTTCATTCTACATTCTGAAGTGATGAAAAGCTTATGAAGCTTTAATTAAAAAGGTTGATGGAATGAAAGTTGTGTTATTGTGTTCTCAATGACAGGTTTCATTCGCTGCATCATACGCAATTCCGGACCAACTACTCCCTCTTTATGCCCCTTTATGATTACATTTACGGTACACTGGACAAATCTTCAGATTCTTTGTACGAAAAATCCCTGAAAAGAGAGGAAGAAGTTGCTGACGTGGTTCATCTCACTCATCTTACAACTCCTGAATCCATCTACCATCTACGGCTAGGATTTGCCGATCTGGCCTCCAGGCCCCACACTTCCACTTGGTATACGTGGTTCTTGTCTCCCATCACCATGGGGTCCATGTTGTTGACTTGGATATATGGCCGCACATTTGTCGTTGAAAGGAACCAATTTGAAAAGCTCAAGATGCAAACATGGGCCATCCCCAAGTTCAATGTTCAGGTGACCATTAACAATGATTTTTTGTTCTGTTTGATTATTATTGCTCTGCTTACTTTTCAAGCAACCGTTAATAAAGGGTAAGGTGATTGCGAAAAAAATTAGTACGGTCAAACTTTTCACACTACCTTTATGCCTGCCACTGGCAAGGTAACATATATAAAGTCCGTGAAATAAATGAACGAAGTGTTTGGTTGTAGTTATTTTTGAGGAGTTGAGTTGATAATTATTATAGTAGAGAGTAATTAAAAGAGTTGGCGTGAATAGCAAAGTGAGAAATATAAGTTTAACACAACTAACAAAATGAGAAATGTGATAACATGAATAACGAGGTGATAAACATTTTCAATTGTTGGTGCATCGTACCCACCCACCTCTTACATGTCGGTTGCCAAATGCCCCCTAAGAGTAATATTTGGTTCCTAGCTTCGGATTCCCATCTTATATGGTGCCAACTGCCACATAGGGTTATTTGATCTATCAACTTCAAAAATTAGCATTAGTTTAACTTCAACAGTAAACATTATTGAAATTTATCATTGAAGTTTGCTCATTTGTTGAAAAAATTTACTTTCCCCTTTTTTTTTTTTTTTTTTGCACATTTATGGAAGTAAGGCTTCCCAACTACAAACTTTATAACTCAATTTACACCCAAAAAGAATAGTGCAGTCGAACTAATAGTCAAGTATTACTCGTCAACTAATGTTATTTAATGACGTATGAAATTGTAAATAATAGTGGTAGGTACTACGACAATGCTAAATTTTTTTCTCTAAAGGCAATTTAGTCTTGGTTTAGGCTCTAATTAACAATTGAAGCTTTGAACTTTATCTGTACAGTACTTCCTTCAATGGCAAAAACAAGCAATAAACAGCTTGATTGAAGATGCTATAGTAGAGGCAGATCAAAAGGGTTGCAAAGTCTTGAGTTTAGGTCTCTTAAATCAGGTAAACAACTCATTTCTTCACAGATATCTCTGATCATAAATCCAGTGCAATGCTAACAAAAATTGCAGGGAGAAGAGCTGAACATATATGGAGGGCTTTATGTGCAAAGGAACCCTAAGCTAAGAGTTAGGGTGGTGGATGGGAGTAGTCTGGCTGTGGCTGTTGTTCTCAATAGTATCCCCAAATCTGTCACCCAAGTTCTCTTGAGAGGCAAACTTACAAAAGTGGCTTATGCCCTTTCTTATTCTCTGTGCCAAAGAGGCATTCAGGTCAAACCATTTGCCTTATCCCTTTATTTTTTCTGAGTGAACCATTTGGTAAATTTGTGTTTATAAATCCTTGTGCAGGTAGCTGTGTTACATGAAGAAGAATACAGGAAGCTCAACAAATCATTCAACACCAAATTTGAGAGCAATCCAGTGCTTTCAAAAGGCTATTCTCAGAATGTAACTTTCAAAATTTAATTATAATCTTTTCACCTATTTTCATGATTACATATGAAGAAATGTTCAATAACAGAACCCATCAATTTTTTTTTTCTTTCTTTCTTCATGCAGATATGGTTAGTGGGAGATGGACTGACAAACGAAGAACAGATGAAGGCACCAAAAGGAACGACTTTCATTCCCTTCTCCCAGCTACCTCCAAAGATCGTACGCAAAGATTGCTTCTACCATTGCACCCCTGCTATGAAGGCTCCTCGTTCTATTGAGAATGTGCATTCTTGCGAGGTACCCACCACACTACTTCGCATATAAATATGGTTTTACTTGAAGAATATTAGAACTTTCCTTGAAATCAATCTATCTATTTATGAGCAAACCATCATGGATTGTCTCGGTGGTAAAAATGTTTACAACTAACTAAGAGATAGACGTAAACAAATAATGCTTTTATACAACATTTGAACCTACCTCTTTGCACATTAAGATTCAAATCTCTACTACTTAAAAGAAATTTTAAAGTTATAATGGATAATAATCGCAGAACTGGTTGCCAAGAAGAGTGATGAGTGCATGGCGTATTGCGGGTGTAGTGCACGCAATGGAAGGGTGGACGGAGCACGAGTGTGGCTACACGATGTCGAACATCGATCAAGTCTGGAAGGCAACTCTTCGACACGGTTTTCAGCCTGTTACCACTCCCACTCCATGTGTCTCCATGTAATAATCATCTAATTAATTACCTTAATGTTATGCTTTTTCGTATAAATATGTGTGTATGTGCTTCTGTTTTGAAAATATATCACTAGGGGAAAATCATATCACTATATGAGCCTATGAATATTATGTATGAATCTAAGATATATAATTCCCTTTTATAATTCAATTTGTGTCCTCTGCCTTTAATGTGGCTATTTATTGAAAAAAAAAATTATTAGGCTTTAATGCTTCATTATTACACTCTAATTTATTTTAATTATGAAGGGAGAAATGCCAGAATTTCTGTTTGTTTCGGTAAGAATTAATTAATTAATTAATTAATTATAGCTTTTAATAATAATTAACAAAATGTTGATGTGATATATTTTTCAGAATTATTAGTTAAATTCTGAATTGAAGTTGGTGGGATTCGTCAAATGATTAGATGGATTAAATGACAATACGTCATGTCTTGTTCTTTTATGAATGGGAAAATTGTATAAATAGGGTGGATTTAGAAAATATTTAGAGAAATGGGGTAGTTTTGATTTTATTTAGTGTTTT
>JBBPDJ010000020.1:2757806-2783514 GCA_037974625.1 Cucumis cinereus
AGCTTGGCTGTGGCTGTAGTGCTCAATAATATTCCCAAATTTGCAACACAAGTCCTTCTCACTGGAAAAATTACAAAATTGGCCCTTGCAATTTATCATTCCCTCTCCAAAAGAGGCATTCAAATTGCTGTTTTGAATGAACAACACTACAAAAAGCTCAACAAAGCTTCCAATAACTATGAAGGCACTCTAGTTCTTGCAAAAGGCCATTCCCATAATGTGTGACTTCCAAAATTATTCTATTGGTTCTTTCTCAATCATGCTTTATTTAGGGTTTCATATGAAAACAAATTAAAGTTGATAGATAATGAATTTTGATGGCAGATATGGTTGGTGGGAGAAGGACTTACCGATGAAGAACAGCTGAAGGCTCCAAAAGGCACAACTTTCATTCCATTTTCTCAATTCCCTCCAAATATTGTACGGAAAGATTGCTTTTACCACTGCACTCCTGCAATGAGAGCCCCTCCTTCCCTTCAAAATATGCATTCTTGTGAGGTAAAACACACTCCAACAAATATACAATATTACAGTACTTACATAAAATGATAAAATTATATATTTAATACAAAAAAACGATATATACAAAAACTTCACTCTGCCTACAAATACTCTGTTTAGTTATAGGTAGGGCTAAATGAACTTTAATTTCATTTGTTGCAGAATTGGTTACCAAGGCGAGTGATGAGCGCATGGCGCATTGCTGGTGTGGTGCATGCATTGGAAGGGTGGACAGAGCACGAATGTGGTTATGGCATGTCCGATATCGAGCGAGTTTGGAAGGCAACACTTGGACATGGGTTTCAGCCTCTAGACACCCCCATTGCCTACGGTTCAATGTAGTTTGTAGTTTTCTATAATATTATTTGGTGTGTGTTGTATGCGGATTTGGATAAATGGGTGAGTTAGCTAGTATGTTGTTAACTTAGGAAACTTTGGTGTTTGTGGTAAGTAAACTACTTTGGTTATGTTCCAAATTATGGAACATAGAGTCATGGCTTTGTTGTGTGAGAAAGTATATAAAAGTCCAAGTGTTGAAAGAAAGTACATAAAAGTTGTGTTTGTGAGAATTGTGAAGATTTCATACTAATAATTACAAAGAGTAATTCATGGTCGTTAGTTGGGGGAATCATCTTTTTTTGCCACACTTTAGAGAATGTGGTTTTTGGACAACTACTATCGTGTTTATATATATACATATATACATATATACATATAAAGAGAAAAGCTTTAGATGCAACTGGTGTTAGCACCGTCTATTGTTACATCCAATATAAATATAGAAAGAGTAATTCATGATTTTTGCCAAGTTCTCTAAAATTAGGTCGATGTGTGCTTTTGCCTCCACTAAATTTCTCGTTTTGTTATCTATTTTTTTACTATTATTTTAGAATAAGTTAATTTTTTTTTAAAAAAAATTGTTTTTGTTTTTATAATTTGACTAAGAAATCAAATATTGCACTTATAAAAATATAAATAACTATATGAAATGGAGAGGAAATAAACTTATTTTTCAAAAACAAAAAATAAAAAATAAAATAATAACTAAATGAGGCCTTACCAACTCAAGAGTCAAGTCTTTAACAAGGATGTGGTAGAATTATAAAGTCATCTGAACTCGTCACATATTGTGCACATATTTACTTATTAATAATAATTGAATAAATATAAATTAATTAGAATATCAATAATTAATAATTACATTTTATTTTAAATAGTTTGGATAACATAAAATCAGATGTATGAGTTAAAATTTATTAAGTCTAAATAATATAATTATACTTAAAAATTAATAGCGAGGATTGTTGGTATTAATTTATTTAATTAATTAGGCTATAAAAACTCATGTGAAATGAATTTTAAAGTTTCGATAATTGTATTTAAAATTTAAAAGTTGAAATGATGTAAAAAATGATATTAAATGTCTAAGTTTAAATTTTTATACCAAAACTAATAAATGTGCCTTAATATATTTTCATTTTAGTCAAAGAACAAAATGTTGTAAATTCATCTATTTTAATTTTCATACAATTTACCTAATATATTTTTATGATGGAATATAATCATATATCTTAGAGAATACTCCATCCCTAACCTCTCATCCTACTAAATTATGGTAATTATTCAATCACAATTTGGGTAAATTATTTTGACTTTTTAAAATTTTTTAAATTTTATTCAAGAATAAGAGTATAAATAAAATATGGAAATGAGTAGAGGACCCAAATAATAATAATAATAATAATAATAATAAAGCAGTTAAACAAGTTAGTAGCACAGAAAGCAAGAGGAGCAAGGTCGGATTCATACCAGGCGGGAGGTTGAAGCGAATCCTTGAGAGGAAAGTGAAAATGGTGTTAAGCACATCAATTTCCGAGTCATCGTCATCAGCAACACTACTTTCCAGTTTCCTTCAGAAACCCACTTCTATTTCATGGTCATCTTCTTTTTCCAAGCTCTCCATCTCCTTCAACGCCATTAAAGCACCTTCTCTTTCAACTCACAATACAGTACGTTTTCTCTCTTCTACTCCACTTTCAGTCAGCCATGCATTTCTCTGTCTTTCCTGGGAAAACGAACATAAAAGGAAAAAGAAAAGGAAAACAATCTCAATTTCGAAGTACTGATGGAATTTTTTCGAAACTAATCGCGAATGGTAGTTCGATTGTGGTGCTCGTTTGGGAAATCTGTATAGTTACGTTGTTTTGTCTTTGTTTTGAAGAGACTATGAACTTGAATACGAAGGCTTTTAAATACCTCGACTATTACGAGGAATGCCATTCTGATTTGGATTGTGCAGCCATGGTGTTCGATGAAATGTCTAGTGAAAAGGAAGCTAGTTTTTCCATCGTTTTGTGACGAAAATAGTTGAGGAATTTTTGGGTTCAGCAAATGACTAATCAGCGTTCTAACCTGGGTAAAATTATGATTTGAGTTTCGTGGATTCTTTAGGATATAACTGTAGATGTTTCAACAACATATCAATGTTTGATACCATATTCTGTAGGTCAAAGTCCCATTTAGATGTTTAGATCAGACTGAGATGGCTATGGCAAATAATACTTAGTAGAGAAAAGGTATGCAACCAAAGTCTCACATTGACTAATAGGAGAAGATCGTGGGCATATAGGTGAATGTGAATACAATCATCCATGCGAGGTCTTTTAAGTTAAAATCTATACAAAAAGTCGGATATATCATATCGTTGTGGAGATGTTGGAGAGGTCTATTGTCAATAACATCATAGGATGCCTCGAGCTTAATTGTAGCATTAGAATCATTGGTTGCTAAGGATGAAATAGTCCTTCAATGACATGGTCACATGGGAGATCTACAGGTAAGCATTGATTGACCAAGTACTCCAAAAAAGTGTTGCTTCGAATGGAGATAAGGAGTGCAACCAAAATCCCATATTGGCTTACAAAGCAGAAGACTATAATATCTAGGTAAAGATAATTGTTTTTGCTAATATATACGAAGCCTTTGGTTAGGTAAATTGTCCACACCTCTTCAAATGAAAATGAAAACTTAGACACTTAAAGCTTAAAACCTACAGGTATAAGATTGTTGGAGGATGCAAACCCCAAATGTGACTGGTTCCACATTATGCATGTCTTGAACTCAGAACATTAATGAAAGAAGAAAATAGTTCATAGAGCTTATGACTTACTTTCATTTTGCAGAAGTCGTTGATTAAAGCAGCAGCCTGGACGCGAAGATCTCGTGGAGAAGCTGCAAAAAGAGGGAATAGGAAGTCATGGAAGCAAAGAACAGATATGTACATGAGACCATTTGTTTTGGATGTTTACTTTTCAAGGAGGTTCATCCATGCCAAAGTGATGCATCGAGGAACAAGCAAGGTTGTTTCAGCAGCAAGCACTAATTGCAAGGATTTAAGGTATTCATTACCATCATCCACTGATGACAATGCCTGTAGGATTATTGGGAACCTAATTGCTGAGAGATGTAAAGAAGCTGATGTGTTTGCAATGTCTTATGATCCTCCAAACATGGAAAGAATTCAAGGCAAAATTGGGATTGTTATTGATACTATCAAGGAGAATGGTATTATATTTGTATAGACTTTGCTATCCATCTTCTCCACACACTTTGGTCTTCTTTCTACTATGCTAATAATACATATGTGTGTGTATGTTTGGTAATATTTTTTAGATAAATTCTTGTGGATAGCAAAAAAAAGATTGAAACTATTTACAAAATATAACAAAAAAACTTAAATAGATTACCGAGAATTTGATAGATTTTTCTACATCTTTTGAATAGTTTCAATTTTTTGCTATATTTGAAAATGACCATTTTTTTATCCCCAAGCTTACATATACGTAACATTTTAGTCTATTGTTACATAATAAAGATTGAGTTGTTACAAACTTAAAGACTAAATTGTTACTTCTATAACAATTGGACTAAAAGTGTTTTTTGACTTGTAATAAGGAAATTTTATTTGGTTGAATTTCGAGTTTGGACGTTAGGAGTTATGTTTGTGTCCATTAGATTCTTGAACTTTAAAGAGCATCTAAAAATGTAAAACAGATCTCTGAACTTTCAATATTGTGTATAAAACACAAAAGTTAGAATTCAAATGTTTGGAGACCTCTTTGACACAAAGTTAGAAGTTTTAGCCACTAAACTTATAATTTAACCTACAGATATATATTTACATCTACAAATGGGAGGGTCTTACAGTCGTAGCTGCAACGATCAATTTCTCCCCTTGACGATGAGTCCTTTTCTTTGAAAATGTGTAAAGAAGCTGCCAAAAAGTGGCTGGAGGTTATGTAGCTGCTTTAACAGAGATGACGATGGGGTGGGGCTATGCAAGAGAATAAGACATCATTGGATAATAGAGAACCAATACTTGCTTTTATTATTTAAATCAATGGATACAATCTGAATAAGAAGAATATAAAGACATAGACCCTTTTTTTGAACCTCCTAATTACTATTACAAATCTTAGTAATAAAAGGTACGGTAACAATAATAAGAATATGGTTAAACTCCTTGACCTAAACATCCAACTCTGATGCAGCCACCAAAATCAATACCTACCAATACCAAAAAAAAAAAAAAAAAAAAAAGATATTAGAAACTCCCAAATGTTACCATTGGGTAAATGCATCCTATGGAACTTAAACCTATGAAACTTTTTTCTTACAAATTGCAATCGTGAACATAGATATATTCTATAAGCCAAGAGAAACGACTGGACTCATTAGACAAAACTCATTGATCAACAATTACAATAAAAATTTACAGAAAAGGTGAGCTGATCTGTGAAGTTTGTGATTACAGCGTTACCTCAAAGATAACAATGCAAAAACTATTGGGCAGTTATCTTCAGTCAGCCTGCAGCAAAGCAAACCAGCGCAACGTCAGTACATAACAACAATGTAGTAAAGGAGCAAAAAACTACATGTGTGGGTGAGCATGGTTGGTTACCACTTTTAACAATAGTTAGATGTGTGGTTTAGAAACCAAAAATACTTTCAGCCATGTATTTATATTTGAAGGTCGTGAAATTAACAGCCACATTACGACAATAACTTCAAATCAATTGCATATATGGTTTCTGTGCACTAGCCATTCTAATATGTAAAGAGATTAAACAACCACAGATCATAATTTCCAGACATGAAAAGGTATTGGACGATCGAATTCCCTACAAATAAACAGATCCTTAGCGTGAGTTATGTTCTCAATCATGGTTTTGAGAGTCAAATTCCTAAATTTGGCTACAATGCAAACTTTGAGTTTCCTCAGCAGCATAATCAAGGCTGAGTTCCAGCTTTTCTATTAAGAAATCGCAAGACATGTTAAAGAAAATTATAATTATAGCATATCAAAGAAACTTACCTTTTCACTTTTTGGAGTAAAAACGGCTTTAACAGATTCAAACACCTCCTCAACAGGCCTCGCAGCATCAATCTAAAAAGAGTAGAACATGATTCAAAATCTAGAATAAAAATAAAGGAATAAAAAGATGTCAAAAAGTATTGAAGTGTGGAGTGAGAATCAAACACCTTCCGAACTTTCTCTTTGGATTCATAATATTGAATCACAGGAATACTAGACTCCAAGAAAACCCTAAATCGCTTCCTAATTGTTTCAATGTTGTCATCCACTCTTCCCTGAATTATATCCATAAAGAAAATCCATAACGTGAAATTATATTTTCAAAGAGCAGATTTAAATACAAGAGAAATTGATCGCATCAAACCTCATTCCTACTTAACAAGCGCTTCTCCATCTCTTCCTCTGGACAATCAAAGAACAGGACTACAGCTGGTTCAATGCCTGTCTGCAAAACATCAATGAAATGTATAGTTGAATCAAGCACTGCCTTGGATTGCACAATAACCTCAACAATCAATTATACAGATTGGATCTATTTTTCTTTTCTTTTCTTTTCTTTTTTTATATGAAAAAGCTATGCCCAGAAAAAAGACTTACAACTGCTTCAAATGCAGCACGATTTTCCTCATTGCGAGGGAATCCATCAATAAGAAATTTTTCATTGCCACTTTCCTCTATAGCTCGTTGAAGAAGCTTTATGGTGACCTCAGAAGGAACAATCTTCCCTTCTTTGATCATGTTATGAATCATTGTGCTAATAAAAGAAATAAAATGGTAGAATCAGCAGATACCATATGCATTGTAAGTGGTGAAGTTGGGACAATGTATAATGCTGTAAAGCGTAAAGAAACAGTGAGATTTACCAGATAGTATATGATAGAGAAGTATTCACATTTAGAAAAAAATCAATACTGGAAGAACGAAAACTGTATAATTAACTTAGATGTAAACCCTCCAGACAACTACTCAACTCTTTCCAAATACAATGCTGGGAAGTGAGAATTAAAATGATCATAATTTATAACCCAAATATAATCCAAAATTTTCAACTTCTTGACCGTAAATGATCTGCTAATTTACTAAAGAATAAAATGTTGGAAGTATAATAAATTCTTAGTAACTTGATTAGCTAAATACACAACAAGAACCTAGATTGAAATATGATTATTCAATTTCAAGTGTAATAGAACATGAAATGCGCATACAAGTTATGGCAACATATGTGCCAGGACATTTTTCATACCCATTCTCTGAGCCAGATTTTATCTCTGCTCGGAGAAGATCACCAGCACTAAGATGAGTGTACCCAAAGTGTTTGACAATATTTGCACATTGAGTACCCTTGCCACTTCCTGGTCCACCTGTTAAATAGAAAATCCAACAATCACTTAGTGCCCAAAACAGAACCTATGAATTCATTAAACCGTTGAAAAAATATACTCACCCAAAACAAAGACAACTGTAGGCTTCTTCTCAGCTAAGCTTCCATTAGTTTCCTGTAATTATATTTCAATCATGCAGATCAGAAGAAGATGTACTAACGATTCAGGATTAAATTTTTCATTTAAGAAGGAAGCAAAGACAAACATCCCACAAAACTTGCGTCCAGGAAAATCCTCAATATAAGTAGTAAAAACGTGGTCAAATCTTACCTTGATTGGTGCAGCATCAATGACAGTCCCCATGACACTAAACAGAACTAACTATCTACACAGAAACCAGATAAAAATAATTCAAAATCAGGTTTGAGCACTCAAACAAGGAGTAGAGAACAGAAAATTGAATAAAAACGTGATATGATTTTCATGCTGAAATTAAAAAGATAAGTCGAAAGAACAATAGGCAGAGTACATAAATTGTTAAAACGTGAATGACATAAAATCATATATCCTTAATCAACTTATTCTCTAAATCCTCAAACACTGAGGAAAAAAAAACCAATCGAAATCTTCCAAACATTAATATGAATATCAGCTTTGATCGAATTCTTGCAGATCCAACTTGCCTGACGTGGTTATCCATTTAAACAAATAAAACATCAAGAACAGTATAAGATCAACATTTAGGATCCAGAAATAAAAGCATGCACTACTTCACAACATTCAAAACGCTAATCGTACTCTCGTCAATGAAGGTTAGGGCAAAATAAACCAACAAATAAAAGAACATAATCATTATTTAGAGAACAAATAAAATGCAAGCGAATAAGCAAGTACTTCTCAGTTCAATCTCAATTTGCCTACCAGAAAAATGGCGGTAAAAAAATTCAAAGCCAGATCTAATGAAGTAAACCCGAAACGAACTCAAAAAACACAAGAAACTCCTCAGTAACTACAAAATTTCTCAATCCTCCATACGAATTAACAACGGCAGAAGAAAAACAGAACTGGATCCAAACGGAAGCGGCGAAACGAGACAAATCAAGAGCAAAATTAACGCAGAAATAGGAAGGCAATGCAGAGATCAAAGAAGAAATAATGCAATGAACAAAGGTATGTTTCAAAGGATTTGGGATCAAGAATCTTACAATTGAAAATGGAGCGCGCGAAGGGAAGAGAGAGATCTGAAGAAGGATCGAAGAAGGAGGGAAAACGCGGAAATAAAGGGGAGGGGCAGTGGGTGGTTAAATAGAGAGATGGATTGACCGTAAGAATGGGCACGTAAGTTATGCCTTAAAAGGGGCGTTACGGTCGGTACAGGGGTATTTCTGTAATTTACTATTTTATTATTAATTATTTTTTTTAATTTTTAATTTTTAATATGAGGTCGCGTAATTGCAACGGCTACGGTGGTCTTTCTCTACTTTAATTCTCTTAGTTGGTTCTTCTTTGAGTAAATTGTAAGGGGCAATTCAATTGGATCGTAATTAAATATTATTCGACTGTTTAAAGATGTTGAAATTAATTGTTTTAAATGTTCTGTTTAATCATAAATTCGTTTCGTTTTTTCTTTATTACTTTTTTCAATAACATCTATCTATGGTGTATAATATCATTTTGACTTCAAAATAACATTACATATGAATTTAGATGGTCATTTTTATTTGCATTTGACCGATTGTATTATGGTCAAGTTAAAGTTAGCTTAGTTCAGCAGTTGTAATTGACATAATCTCATATCCTTAAAATGGAATGTTTGAATCTTCCAACATCCATTTGTTGTACTAAAAAACTTGAATTATAATCGACATGAATTTAGCTTAACTTACATATGAATGTATTAGTAAGCACGAGATTTGTACTTCGAATCCACATACCTCCAATTGTTGTACTAAAAAAATCGATTGAATTATGTTACAATGTCGATATATGCATAGTTTAGCTTAGTTAATGTAAAGTACGCTAATACGTTAGAGGTTTTGTGATATTAATTGTCAAATGCTCAAAGTTATTGTTTATATATTTTTGCTTAATAGTTTAAATGGTATATATGCATTTACACCTTAAATGTTTGAGAGGTGTATCTATTGCTGAACTAATAGTTGTATCAATTTAAAACACTGAGCTTTTGTAATTGTATCAATTTACATCTTTTCCCAAATTTCAATTAACCAATATTGTATGAAACTTATATTTTGAGTCAATCAAACCTATAAAAATCATAAGTCAGACTTTCTATTACACGATTACCTTTGAAAATCATTAATATATTCATTCTTAAACTTGCGTAGACTTTTTAAAACGTAGGTTTAACAAAATGGACGATTAGAGTAAACACACGGACAATCTTTAAAGGAAATTATATCTAAATGATTCAATTACAAGTTTCACATGAGATTTTTTTCAAACAAAATGTAAGAGATGGTGTCAATTGATACAAATTTGCAAACTAAAAAGGATAAGTTGTTACATGACAAAAATTGACACTTAATTCTAATGATCTTTTTTAACTAATTTACACACGTTTGGTAAGAATGTGGGGCTACAATTGAAGAAAAATGGTGTTTGTCATCCACTTTGGAATCTAAATGAAAAAAAAGCGAAGAATAAGGTTTCAGAGTTTAAAGTTAGATAATTAGGTTAGATTTACCCATGAGAATTACAATTCTCTGTTTATTCATGGTTGATTTAGGGTTTTCGAGTTTTTCTATTGTGTTATATCAGAAAAATATGAAACAATATTCGTAAGAGTTATTCGTGTCGGAGATGCGCTTTTAATCAACGAAGCAACTTCCTCATGACTAATTGCCCTAGGATTCTTTGGAATCGAGGTCCATTTCCACTGATAATGTACTTAAAACTTGTGTTGAATACAATCAAATCCCCACATTAACTATATATATATATAAAGAAGATGATGATATAGAAGTGAGTAGAACTATATAACCTAAAATGTGAAATCTATAATTAGAAAAAGTTGATACATTTATAATTTCTTCTGCTTCTCTCTCCCATCTTCGTCCCAAAGTAGGTTTTCTCCACTCACTCACTGTCCGACATCGCCACATACTCCCATCTTCTACATCTTTCGTGCCAAATTCGATCAAACTTTTTCAGATATTTCAATTCTATCTTCGATTGTTCATTCCAAAATCACCTCCATTTTGATTTGAAAATCCTTCAGTCTTCGAAACAGGAGGTTAATTTCGAAACGCCCTTCTTCTGGAATCAATGGAAGATTCGTGCTCTGTTAGTAGCCCTAGACGAATATTGAGTGTATCAAAGAGACGAAGAGCTAGAGATGAGAAAGGTCCTGGGTTTGGATTATCGGGAGAGCATGGCCCCAAACCTTCTGAAGTTTATGGCTTCGTCGGTTCAATCTCAACCGTCGTTGCTACAGGTTAATTATTTTGCTGACCTAACTTTGATTATTGGATTTTAACTCTGAGCTTTAAGATTCTTTTCTTGTTGTTATGGAGCAGTTGTATACTTGATTTGGGCATATCTTCCTGACTCTTTCCTCCACTCCATTGGAATCTATTACTATCCTAGCAGGTCAGTACTATCCCCAATTCGTATTCTCTTCGCCATTGGAGTTGCAAATTTATGGAGTAACTACGTAATTCTATTGTTTTTTTATTCTGTTTATATTTTTCGATGAACTTCTACTTTCACATTTATCAACTAATTTCATTTCTCTCTTAGTTTAAACCCTATTTTAAAACTCTACGTTCAAACACAAATTTATTAGGCTCAATAAATTAAGGTCAAGCTTACTTTTTTCTTCCTTCATCACGGATTGACCTACCAATAAAAATGAGAGAAGACTCTCAGTAATTAAAAAAAATGATAGATTCGTTATCACTTACCCAGAAATTAATTTTCTAAGAGTGTCTTTGACATCCAAATGTTTTATATATATATTGAAGGTCATTAGGCATTTTTTAATTAATATTGATTTTCACTAGTTTAGTTTCAAGTTGAATTTACTATAACTTATTGGCTTAAATTTTTTTAATTGGTGGACGAATTTACCATAACTTATCAAAAGTTTAATAAAAGTTTGAGAGGGAATGAAAATTAATTCGAGTAGCTACTCCAATCAGAACATACGAAGTGTTCACAAGGAAAATAAAATCGTAATCGTAATCATAATCATAATATTGTTTGGTTTAGTGAGTGAAATGAGAAATGATATTGTGTGCAGGTACTGGGCCCTGGCTGTGCCAGTTTTTGTAATGGTTTCGATAGCATTAGCATTGATGTTCTACATTGGTCTTAACTTTTTGTCCACTCCACCCCCAACTTCCTTTCATAACATCTTTGGTAATTTTATTTTATTTTATTCTATTCCAAGGTTTAGTTTAATGATCTGAAAAAAAAGGGGTTTGATTATAAGGAATTGAAACTAATGGATTATCTTTAATGTTAATCGAGTTTTTGTGTTTCTCTAGATGAATTCAGTAAAGAGCCATCTATCTCTGCTTGTTCGGGACAGGATCAGCCTATCGAACCGATATCCGATATTGGTATCAACAGAATCAACGAGCTTATGTTCAATAATAAGAAATGATAAATAGGTACATAATTGGCAACTCTAGAGGAAAATTCCACAGCATATAGCTGGGAGAAAAGAAAAATCGATATTACTGCGACAACTTTAAATTACATCCTTACTGTTCATGTTACTATCGCATGTTAGTTCTTCGATAGAGAAAACTGCGAGGGGGCGAGTAATGGCAGTGTTTGGGATCTTCCAACATTTTTTTGAGCAATGTTGTGGGAAGTCCTAACGAATTTGAAATTCTGGTTTCGCCATCATAGTGTAGCATTTCTTCCTTTTCGGATGCTATGAGATCAGAAGTTACCATCGACGTCATGTTTCTCCTGTTTCTTCAGTCACCTTTTGTTCTTTGATTCGAGTCATCTGGGAAACCAGCATTTCATGTACTTTTTCTTTCAACTGCAAATATTGCAAGTAATTAGGAGCATTCAATCTTAAAATCAGATTTGTAAGAATAATTTTACGAAACAATTCTTTTTGTGTGAAGCATTTTTAGAACTCTCGATGTCATAATAACTATTCCAAGAACTAACAATTTGATAATAAAAGCTCAGGTTCATGAGCAGATTTGAGAACTGCAAGTTACTAACTAAAAGAAAAAAGGCTTGCACAACAATTACCTCGCTGAGTCCTATATCATTCTTAACCGATACCAGCAAGGCTCCATCGGGTCCAAATCGCCTGTACCTTTGTAGTTCAATATCGTTATGATCACAGTTTTCTGTGCTGAAGATTACAGGAGACTCTTTCAAAAGATCACATTTAGAGACAACATTGAGCCACAGATGGTTGCCATATCTTTCCTTCATTTCTTTGTAGATGGCAAACTGTAAAATATAGGCTCAATGCATATTAGGGTGAAAGAGAGAACAATTAAAACAAATTGACATTTTTCTCCAGTCAGTTATAGTCGACCGATTGGGGGATTTCTTTTTGGAGATGTGGTTCATGTCAAATTCCAAGTCTCACAGAAGAGAACATTGAAACTTAAATATCACAACTGTTAATGGTTGTTGGATGTTCTCCCTGTAGAACACTATAATATGGAACTGTTTAGGTCAGATTAAAACCAACAATATGTGATATAGAGTTAGCACATTCATT
Organism: Cucumis cinereus; assembly: GCA_037974625.1. Taxonomy (NCBI): domain Eukaryota; kingdom Viridiplantae; phylum Streptophyta; class Magnoliopsida; order Cucurbitales; family Cucurbitaceae; genus Cucumis; species Cucumis cinereus. Next base: position 2,770,729 of record JBBPDJ010000020.1, read on the forward strand.
TGAATTAACATATTAGTTCAACCATTAAATCCTACTAACAACTTAAACATAACTAACTCAATTGGTTAAGATGTATGTCATCGATCTGAATTCCTAAACCCCACATGTCATTGAACTAAACAAACAACCATAAATTCGTACTGATCTTGTTCCCACTTGAGGTAATGTATTAGATTTGAAAATGAAGATAGGCCCAGTGATACCTGATCGGAAGGTGAAGTGCCACATTCGCCAGACAGATCATGTACAAATAGCACTGCCGTTGGAAGATGCGATAGGACAGCAAGTGTTAACTTCTCCAAATTGTTTCTGTCATCTGCGGATACAGAGGACACGTTAATAAAGTTCGACCTTTACACTGAGCAAAATTTATTTTCTTGAGATGTGGAGGAAAGATCAGCTCTATGTCAAAAGTATCGAGAAATATAGACATAATGTTGATATTATAAATAAGAATTGTGACCATTTATAAATCTAATATCAGGTGTAAATTTAATTTATCAATTTGTACAGTCCTAAAAAATCCAACAACACAGACATGATATTGGTAACCATTTATAAATGTAATATCAGGTGTTAAATTTAATTTATCATATCATATCATACAGTTTCCACGATTTTTTCTGAAAAAATCCCTCGCCGACATGATATTGGTATTATTTCACAAATTTGGGAGTACCATATTTCGGACGTTGTAGAAATTTTGACTCATTGTAACTAACCCCTTAACTAAATAGAAGAGATGCCACGGGACTGGCACTTTAATTAATTGCATGGATTAGAAGGTAAAGAGAACTGAAATTTATAGTTCTTTGAAAGAAGATATCCAAAGCATTAAGATGCAATTACCATCAGATCTTCTCAGAAGTCCAGGAGTATCCGTTACCTGCAGCAATCAGATTTGAAGAGAATAAATTGAATCGAGAGGGGGAGAGAGGGATGTTATCCACGTAGTCGAGAGTAAAATATCACCTGAAAATGCTCGTAGTTTAGGACTATATGACCCATCAGTATTCCTCGTGTAGTGAATGGGTAGTTACAGATCTAATGGAAAATAACAATAGAAAGAAAGATTCATCACAAGATTCAGGACCAAGATTCTCTCTAGTACGGATATGGTTGGAAGTGATTTTAAAATGATTAAAATCAATTTTATCGTATTCAAAATCACTGCAAAACAACAATTTAATCCTTCAAATTAATTATTATGTAAGAAAATTGTGTTTAAAAGTGTACACTAAAAAATTACATTGATTTTGAGAGATTAAAAGCATGTTTAAGAAATTTTTAAGCATGATAAATGCGATAATATCCATTCTCAAACATGCTTTAAATAGAACAATAATAAAACACCTCACCTCAGGCTTCCCAGTAGAGAGGATGCGAACCAAGGACGACTTCCCAACATTAGGGGCTCCCACAAGACAAAGGGTTGGTTTATCCAAGTCTACAACTGGCATTGCCCGTAAAGTCTGATGAATTGACAAAAGAAATCATTGTTAATAAATGTAGGTTCCAAATTTTTAACAGCTGGCAGGTTTAGATGACCTTAAGCAAGAAAAACAGCTCGCTGGCTCCCTAAACCCTATAAAAAAATTGAATAAAAAGTGTAATGGCCAAGCGGAATTGACTAGAAGTGAAGATGTTAATTGTTAAGGATCTGCAACTCCAGGCATTCAACTCAGAGTTTCCATTCAATGATAGTTGCAAGGGGGAAAAGGTGTTAGCCATTGCAGAAAAATAAGATAATACCTTTGCAATATGCAACAGATCATCAACAGCCTTTGCTTGATGAATATAGGCTTCTTCCACTTTCTTCATACCCTGCATTTAAAATAACGTTATGGGATGATTTCACATATTTGAAAAAGAACACACCTCATTAAGGAGAGAACTAACCACACTAAGACTTTCCTCAGCATCCCGCTTTGAAAGGGACTGCAAAAGAACATGAAAACACGATTAAAAATAAACTTTTTTCTATTCGTTGTTGTGAGTGTGTGTGTGTGAGAGAGGTGGGGGTAGTCACTGTTAAATAATCAAGTAGACAGACTTTTTTAGCTACGTTTTGTTTTGCTAATTTAAAATTTTCCTCCCTTAAATTGCTCCTTTTAAAGTATGAGTGCTTTGAAAATTTTCATACGTTAAAAATGTGGTGAAAATTACACCTACACGACCTGCAATCTATAAGAATTAACCAAGAAAAACAAAGAAGGAACCAGTGACCAGAAACTGACAAAAAGAATATGATAAAATATAATAAAATAACCTTTGCACAGAGAGAAGCATGCTCCTTCCCTATAGATACCACTTTCTTCCTTAAAGTATCAACCTTTCTCAAGACCTGTTAAACATTAAATGTAGAAACGTTACTTAACAGATGATCCTTTACAATAATGTTTGCCATGGAAAAGTATTCTGTCATAGAATCACATCTAAATTTCAACAGATTTAGGTTTGAGCTTTAGGAAAATAAAGTATTATCAACCAAGGAAAAGCCCAAGAACTCATTAACATGGGTGACATATTAAACTGTAATTTCGTTAATAGATTTCAAGTCTTTTAAAGTTTAAATTCAATACCACAAGAATATCATATGTAGATTTCAAGAAGAGCTTAGAACAGGTCAAAATCAGTGATTCTAATTATTAGAAGATTATAAGTTTGCAAAACAATTCATTATTGAAGGACAAGAAAAATAATGGCACATTTATGGTGCAAAACGTAGATAGAGTTGCTTCATGATATACCTCTTCATACTTTCCATCTCCAAGTGTTAACTCAATTAGAGAACATTCATAAGGGTGAAGATATTCTTTCTTTGGAAACTCTTCCAGGTATTTTCGCAAGGGAACTGCTAATTCCTAACAAAGGAAACAAGATGTCACGATATTAGCTTTTACAATATTTCATTTGCAATTATAATGCACCGGGTAATTCTTTTTTATCAGTTGAAAAGCTGATTGGTGTTTGGGATAAGAACCAACTTTCATCAGCGTATCAAGCTGCTTAGCACCCCTATTTCTCTCCCTCTTTGCAATATTAGCTATTCCTGAAGAAGGATACAAAAAAGTCAACATAGTCAGGTGGTTTGAATTCGGTTTCCTCCAAATCAGGTCACAAGATCAGCCAAACAAACACTGAAACAGAACCGCATGCTACTAAAAGTACCCTTTGTAGGGCTAACCCTCTTCGCCGTCTTTAGAGCAGATTGCAAAATATCAATAGATGGCATCACCATGGGCAGCTTTTGAAATGCACCCACGCTCTCAAGACTCTTCAATGGTTCGTCCTTTTCCTGGAAAACCAGAACATGAGACATTAAGCCATAATCTTTCGATTAGAGTAAAAGTAAAAGACCACGGCAAAAGAGTTAAACATGAAGTTATATCCTCCAAGTCAAAAATGTGCAAGTAGTATAAATTATGAAATGCTAATATGACAAACCATGCGAAACAAATGAGATACTGAGCATTCTAATCAACAAAATCAATTTTAGTTTAAGGTGGATCCTTCAAACTAATGTAAGAAATCTTGTTTTTCTCCTTATCTTGTTTTCTAAAAGTAGAGTGAAAATCTGTTGAAATCCAGAGTCTTGCAAATTTTGTTCATAACAGGCAGCAGATTTCACTAGCATCAAATTAATGGGAGGTGTCTGACCCAACAACTTTATAAGTCAGTGTTAAATAATTCAACTTCAATAATGTCACTATTGAAGTTGGCACACTTAACTCTATGTCGATTTTAGTATTTTACAACTCTGTATCCAAACAAAGACGTCCTAACTCCAATATATTAACTCCAGACTTCAGAATTTAACTTAGCGTCCCGAACACTCTTAAGATATACAATGCCACAACCTCAAAATTAAAGTAAATGGAGAAAAAACCAAATACCTTCGCTTCATTTCGATCCTTTGTTTCAGTTTTCGGTATGTAACTACCACGAACAACGTTGTATGTTTCAGTTTGAATCGACCTACAGAAGCATTGATTTGGATAAATCCAAGAACTCTTACTCACGTGCATACCTGCATAAGAAGAAGTCATATAGCAATTATCAGAAACTAGTCAAAAAAATAAAAGAAAAGTATATTGAACTCTCTAGTACTCTTATCTTACTAGTTGTTCCTAATGCACAGGCGAAAAAAAATCGATTACAAAATGGAGTGAGAAAACATATTTCGATCGAAAACCAAAGTATCATTCAAGAACTAAGAAATGGCGGCGGCGGCGGCGGCGCGTATCAACATCAATTTCAATGTAAGAGAGACGAAAGTCCATCCTCCTCCTGAACAATATAATCAAGCACGGGAGAGCAAACAAAGATATATATAAAATCAAAACCTTTGCAAACATTGAAGCTTCGGATGATGAGAAGTTTAATCGGAGGGCTCTGGCAGAGCTGGAAGACGGTGGTGCAAGCGCCATTCATTCCGACAAAGCTTCTCCGGTCAGGTTCGTAGCTCCATGAGAGGACTCGAAGCTTATTTGTTGGTTTTGAAAGTGTCGACGCATGTTCTGTTCGCGGATATTATTTTTCTAAACCGTATAAATTAGGTTTTTGTTTTATTTTCTTAAATTACTATTTTCGTTCTAGTCATTTAAAATATCCAATTTTAGCACCATAATTTCAATAAAGCTTAAATTTAGTCCAAAATTACGCTTTATTTTTTGGTTTAATTTTTTTTTAACATTTTTATTATAAAATTCAAAACTAAATATATTATATTTTAATGCTCGAAGATTTTTGTTTTTTACTAAATTTTAGATGGGTGAAAGTATAAAAATTAAAATTGAACATTTGAAAGTACATAAATCAAAATAAAATTTAATAAAAATCTTTTAGTCCAACATTTATGAAAGTGGAGGCCTACAACGAGGTAGATCTTTTGAGTACGACAACTGTGAAAGTGGAAACATATGACCTCAAATAGGGACGACATGATTGTTTTGACTTCAAAATTTTAAAAATAAAAAATAACCTAAGTTTGATTTAGGTTTAATTTAAATCCAATTCACAAAAGAATAGTAATAAATCCAACAAATTCAGACATCTAACTTGGCCATCTAGAAATTTTGGCAAGAAAAAGGAAAGTTTTTTTTTAAATTGAAAGAGAGAATAAATAAATAAAATACCTCTTTCTTCCCTAAAAATGATTAACGATTGCTTAGCTTCCTTGACTTGGCAATAAACCACTGCTTTGGGGATAGTATTCCTCACAAAAGCTATACTGAAATTATAAGGCAATAAAATCAGAACTTTGGACCAAACTTTTGACAAGTGTTCGTAGTCGGGACTAGTTGCAAAGTACTCACGCTCCTTACGCCTACCAATAATCATATCTACATTTTTGTTTATGTCAACTTGAGATTGGTTCACTATGCCAACCCATGGATGTTGTAGTCGATATGACTTCCTTCCAAAACTTTTTTAAAAAATGATTATATATATTTCAATTCCTCCTTTAAACTAAAGCATATATCTAATTCATTGATACCGTAGGAGTTATAACTAACGAAAAATAACTATGAAGTTCAGCTGCAAATCTTTGAGCATTCTATGTTACTCATTAACAATTCACTCTTTGCTACAATAAGATTTCTCCTAGCAAGACCTCAAAACTAATAACAAGATAAAAACTTACATCCATCGAGTCAAGCTTCGTCAACACCCCAAAAGTCTTTTCCCCTACTGTCGCAAAAAACAACATTAATTATCAGCTTGAAAAGCCACAAATTTTACAGAAATTTCAAGGACAAAAGTTGCCATGTCTTGATTGGTAGAAGATATAGCCAGAATAATGCAATTAAGCTGTAAAAGGTACGCACAATACAAATTCACATTTAGTAGTAACATAATCGGTACTAAAGCAGCAAAAGAACGCAAACCAAATATATTTCCATAATCAATATAGCAAGTGAGGAGCAGGATAAGTCAAATAGACAAACTGCTTGAATAGAAGTGATGGACACTGGAGAAAGTGAGCACCATAACTTGAGTACCCACACATCTTTGTTTAATGCAAGGCTTGACCACCCATCACACAATAGTTATTACTCATTATTGAAAACAAACATAAATAATCTCACTACCTTCTCGATGTAAGTTCGAACCATGGCCTCAATGTCTTCAAGAATACTTTCAGGTCGTTCCTCTAAATTTTAAAAATAAAAAAATGATAATAGTAAGAAATAAAAATCCATTTGTGATTAAAACTATATCAATGCATTGTCCTAAACTTTCATTATTACTGGCTAGGAAGGACAATGACTTATCATGGTAAAGAAACAGAGCAATGCATTATCCTAAACCCTCATCGAAACCACAATAATTAACTAAATTGTGATGATCGCCAAATATATGTAGTTAAAAGAAAGATAAATGAATAATAATTCACAATGACCATATTTCATCTGGTTGCCAATTTGAACATTTACTAAATGAACGAAAGTCAGTTCGGAGGCAATTTGGTCGGAAAACAAACTCTAACCGATCACCGCACACCCCTATTAGCATCTATACATCCAAGGCTACATCTCTCGCGCACGGTATGCAGGCTGCCTTGCCGCTCATTGCCTAGCGCATGGCCTCGCTCCTTTTTTAAAAAGAGCTTTTTGCAAAGAAAAAAAATTGTAAAGAGCTTTTTAAAGTTTGCTTGACCACTTGATGTCAAGATGGCACCAAGGCTGCATCTTCCACAGACTGTGTGGATGCTACCTTGTGTCACGGTCATCACTTCTCAACCGTGCGGTGTCATGATCTCAGCTCGAACATGGCCAACCTAAAGGCTATCTCTATCCAATACATTCTTTTTGCGAGTCTTCTTACTCTGTTGGACCCTTAGGCGAGGTTCTTTTCTCCTCCCCCGAGCTTACTTATTCTTTTTCTTCACGACTTTCTTCCAACATCAGCTCGACTAGTCGTACACGTGAGCATCCTTTCGCTCGACGACAGCGTCGTCCCAACTGAGTGTTCTCAACTCGACGATTGCAACTTAGCTTGTTCGCGACAATGTACGTCACCCCGTGTACATTACATCTTTTTCCTTCATCTTAGTTTTCGACCTCTCAGTCGACCCACACCACGGACCTTTTCCAGAATGAGTCCTGAGCTTAAACGAGGTCAAACCTAGCTTACAAGGCTTACCGGGTGATTCCTATCGCTTCACTATGTCATAACTAGCCTAACAGGGCCATCAGACACTTCCGAGAACATTCCTATCGGATACTAGTTCATAACTAGCTTATCAGGTCATTAATAGCTTTCTATCACTTACCATGTGCCCATCGATAACTTAAGATGCCATCCCAAACCCTAGGATGTCATCGGGCTTCATTTCACATAAGGGCAAGCTTATCGAGAATCGACCTCGGGTCATTTGTACTTGTCGGGACTTTACTGACATCTAACTATTTAGACATTATTGAGCCATGATGACACTTGTGACCAAACTGTGTCGTTTGAGGATATCGTGTCGGAGCCTGGGTCTATACTGCAACCTTCGACCATCTCGAAAAGGCGCAATTTCGTCACACTAGTGCCACCCAACACTGTCCTTGATTTACTCATCCTCAAAGGAAGTTGGTCGATACTCTCGTCTCGCGACACTCGCCCACGCCATGACACTCGTGCCATGGGGTGGCTCACTTAGGCACATTGGCCCAGGGGTGGTGGCACCATGCCCCTACATAGTATACAATGGACATTTTTCCATTATTCCAGGCTTGCACGTCCAAAGTGGCAATGGTCAAGATGGGATTTTAAAGTTTGCTTGACCACTCGTGTCAAGATGGCACCAATGCTATATCTTCCGTGCACTGTGTGCATGCTCTGCCTTTCCACTCATTGCCTGGCATGTAGCCAACACCGTCACACGTTTTTTAAAAAGAGTTTTTTTGCAAAAAAAAAAAAAGGATTATAAATAGCTTTTAAAGATTGCTTGACCTCTTGTGTCAGGATGGGGCCAAGGCTGCATGTTCCGTGCACTATGTGCATGATGCCTTGCCGCTCATTGTCTAGCGCGTGGCCAACACCATCGCTCTTTATCTAAAAAGGGTTTTTGTGCAATGAAAAAGGATTGTAAATAGCTTTTTAAAGTGTGCTTGACCACTTTGTGTCAGGATGGTACTAAGCATGCATCTTCCGTGCACAGTGCATGTTGTCTTGCACGTGGCCAACACCCTCGCTCTTTTTTTAAAAAAAGTTTTTTTGCAAAGAAAAAGAATTGTAAAGAGCTTTTTATTGCTTAACCACTTGTGTTAGGATCGCACCAAGTCTGCATCTTCCGCGCACTGTGTGCATGTTGCTTTGCCGCTCATTGCCTGGTGTGTGGCCAACGTCGTCAATCTATTTTAAAAAGAGTTATTCGCATAGTGAAAGAATTGTAAAGAGCTTTGTAAAGTTTGCTTGACCACTTGTGTTAGGATCGCACCAAGGCTGCATTTTCTGCGCACTGTGTGCATGCTTCCTTGCCACTCATTGCCTGGTGTGTGGCCAACGCCCTCACTCTTTTTCTAAAAAGAGTCTTTGCATAAAAAAAAAAAAAAAAAAAAGAGGATTGTAAAGAGCTTTTTAGAGTTTGCTTGACCACTTGTGTTAGGATGGCACCAAACTTGCATTTTTTGCGCATAGTGTGCTTGTTGCCTTGCCTTTCATTGCATAGCGCATGACCAATACTCTCGCTCTTTTTAACTTAATTTTAAATTTTTTTCAAAAAGCCATAAACCACCTTACAGAAAACTTGTTTTTGATTATGTTATTTTTAACATGCAAGAATGCAACAGTTAAGGACTTCGCAAAATCTTCAAAGTTTAGAAATTAAACACCCTAGGCTTAACTTGAAAAATGCCTTCCCATGTTGGATGTAGCAAAAATAAATTTTTTCAGAAGGTGAAAGGTTAGTATTTGGAAAGCTCTATTTTCCTTGAGATGAATGGATGGAACACCTCTTTTCCTTTGAGGTTCAAAGATATTACCTTATTCAACATAAGTTGGAGAATTCTTATAAGGAATCATGATCGCATGCTTACTAGAACTATGAGATGTAGGTACTTTGAATTCAATTGTCAGGGACAACTTTCATGTTCGTGATACTGATAATATTCCAAATACTTTCTTGGGAATCATCAACATAATAACAAAATTATATGGAGCCAAAATAACGAAGGCCTTTTTTTTGATTGAAAGTGTCCATCAGCTACTAAATTTCTCTTTAAATGTTGCCTCTTACTCGTCCGCCAAGAAAAAATCTAAATGGAAGTCCTTTTGAAATATCAAGGCAGTCCCAAAGGCCAAGATTTGTGTGTGGAGAATCATCAGTGACAATCCATACTCGTGCTAATATTAAAAAGAAAAAAACAATGACCCTAAAACTATTAGTTTGTCTTGCAAGATTCAAAAGGAGATAACTAGCTATGGTATGTAGTGGTGTAAGATTTCTAGAAAAGTGTGGTGTACTTTTTTCCCCTATTACTTGGCTCGTTTGCAATTTTGAAGGGAAAAGTGGTCGAGGTTTGTTTTTGGATCATGGAAAAAACTAAAGGAGATGACCTTCCTAATGTCATTTGTGTGTTGTGGAACCTATGGAATTATAGAATACATGTGATCAACTCGAGAGCCTACTAAGAAATCTAACGTTCATTAGATGCTAAATTTGATTTTTAACTATGTGACCTCCAATCATAAGGAAGCTAATGTGTTTCCCACACTAATGAGATTGGAGAGTCATGTGAGTTAAGATGTTATTTCCTACCTGTCTCTAATTATAAATGATTTGATCATGGTAGACCTATCAAATCATTGGAAGGAGAGGCTATTAGATCTAGATTATTGTCACTCATCTTAGTTAAAAGGAAATTTGTGTCAACCCCTTATTGTGAGAACTGACTCGGTCGAGATGTTATTCATGCTCTCAACGAACCATCCATCGATCAATCAAATAATAACTAATTTGCATATCAGCCGAAGAGTCTCCCTCCTCCAAAGGATGGAAGAAGTTCACAGTTTCATATTATAACAACATTGCCCAAATATAAATGAAGAGGGGAAAAAGTAGGCTGAAAAGTTGTATGGAAACACATCGTAAATAAAATTGTATTATCTCCCTACCTTTGCCTTTTATAACAGAAAAACAAAGCCCGCATCCATTATTACCTGGACATTTAAGATGGTAAATAATTTAATATATAGATCATCAATTCAAAGACTTGAACAATCTTTCATAGCAAGTCAAATTCATTATTCAGAATTCTAGATACCCCTACCCTTAAGGCTTCCCTAGTTCCCTTGGACAGTATTCCTTCCTATGCTTCATTGTGTCCATGACACATTTTAGCCAAAATCATCCCATCCAACTTGTTCCTGTTGAAGAAAAACAATGGAATATGTTGAACCAAAAGTGATATCAATTACAAAAAGTGTATTGTGAATTCCCTTTCCTTAAAATTAAAATTACAAAAACGATTAAAGAAACAAAATGATTATTGGATCAACTCCTTTATTATATTTCAGACCTCAATCGAGAACTAGTTTGGTCATTTAAGGGTCCCAAGTCAAAATCATTAGCCAAAAGAAATCCTCTAAAAATTAGCAAAAACTAGTTCAACAGTTAGAAAATTGATTGAATCCTAAAACATACTTGGGCATAAATGTTAGAAACAGTCCACAAGTTAAGAAGTGGTGAAAATCATGACCCGTAACCTACAAGATTTAACCGAGGAAACGAAGAAAGAACCATTGACCTCGTTAACACCAAGATATCAAGCTACTCAAAGAAAACTTCCTGCCAATCAATTATGAGTATATACTCATCAATCAGTATCACCATTGCAAGCAAGGATCAAGGACTGAAGTATTACGAAGAGGAATTTCATAGATTGGGAGCTCGCCTGAACATGTTCAAATGTAAAAGGTACAGGACTGCACGTTATGTTTCAGGGCCAAGACAAGAAATTCAATAAAAGGCGGAACTCCAACCACTTGGGTGCGTGGCTGAAGCTATGACATGGGCCAAAAAGATTGAGAATCAATTAGATAAAAGGATGAATCAACCGGATAAAGTTTGAGGGAAAGACCAGCTGCACATAGACGAAATCAATAGGACAGTGCAAAAATGATTCAAAGATACTCAGGAAACAGTGAGCAAAACATCAAACCAGAAGGCTGAAGCTTGAACACAAGACACTAATGAAGGAAAGAATGTGGACTCCACACCAAGAAAGGCTAAATGTTTCCGTTGTGGACAACGAGGTCATTGTTAGGTATCCAACTCCTGCACACAAAAATACCCAACAAGAAGCCACAAAACAGAGCAACAAGCCTATATGGCAATCAATATATTCAACAATAATCACAATATTCTCATATTACAGCAAGTTCAATCTCTTAGCAATGAAACATCAACGAAATCAGAAGAACAAAAAGAAATTTTTTCACAGATATTTTGTGTAAAAGAGAAAACGAAGCTGGCACAAGAAGGGGAACTTTCACAAATGAAAATCTCAATGTTCAAAGAACTTGGGCATCGGCAATATTCCGCAAGAGCATGCAATATTCACAAACGATAACAAGTCAAAGTAACACGAATCACATTATCCCTCCATATACGTGAGCATCAGAGAATGAATTTTAATGCGTGCGAAGTAAAATTTTGTAAATAATAAAAATTATGAACACGCTTAGGGTTTCATACAGAAACTGAACCACAGTTTCAACAAAGAGTATGAAGGGGAAATAACATATAATTAGAAAAACTAAAAAAAATATATATATATATATTCAAAGAATGAACTAACAAGCCAAAAAAATATAATGGAACCGAAGATGAGCATTTACCCTTTGAATACATTATCAACTTCCTTTTGAATCACTCCATCTCCAAGTTTAATACTCGAGCAAAAGCAAAAGAAGCAACACAAACTGAAGCACAAGAAACAACACAAGATACCCATAATCAAGCAAAAGAAGAAGAAAAAACAAAACAAAACAAAACAAAACAAAACCAAAAAAACAAACCTGTGAAATAGAAGTGAACAAAAAAGCAACACAAACCTGTGAATTACTCAATTCTGAAGAGTTAGGAAAAGGCATTCTTGAAAAGAAAGAAGTAGCACATCATCACTTGTAATTCATACAACAATGTTATTGTATTGACAATGAAGGACAAAGATAGTGGTTTGCATCTGATGTCAGTTATATATATGGTGACAATTCTCTTTCTTTATTTTTATTTTTTTTTAATTTTTTCTAACTAAGGGTAAGTAAGTGTATATTTGGGACAAAATCATCCAAATTAGTTTTACCAACTTTTAAAATCATTCCAAAGCATTCTTTTCATATCAACAAACATGTCTGAAGGCCCTTTCTTTATATTCCAGAAAACCATCCCTAACCCAAGCCTTCATAGGAGGCCTCATCTTCCAAAAGGGCAGATAGGACATGAAATACAGAGCCCTTTCTTTATATTGTGACCCAATTTATCCTGGACATGCTCTACCAACTGACAATCAAATATCAAATAACAAATGACATCCACCCTTGGTCATCACTTTGACAGTCACTCACCCAACAAAAAGCAAAACATCTCCTTCAAGTTCAAAACCAAATACAAATTTCAAACCATATATGATGAACATGTCAAGAATTCAACAAAAATAATAATAAAGCTACACCAAAGTCTTGAAATCTAACAAATGTGATGAAGAAATGAAGAAAGTTTCAATGAACAATGCAACTGACAAACGCTACCCAAGTAAAGTAATCCCTCAATGATTACATCAAATACCC
>JBBPDJ010000020.1:2783614-2839489 GCA_037974625.1 Cucumis cinereus
ATTAGCCAGATTTTGTTTTTATGTTATTATTAATTTATTAATAATAATAATTAAATAATATCTAATTAAAATATTTATAAATAGTAAAAACAAGTTTTATCAAATTTCAAATTCTACCACCGATTGAACATAAAATTTCCCTTAAATAAAATAATAAATATTACAACAATAACTGTATTAAATAGCATTACAAACAAAAATTAAACCATGTCAAAAATCAGCGGAAGAGCTAGGAAGGAGCTAGGAAGTCTACCTCTGAACTCACCGGAAAACTTCATCGGAGGAGGAGCGGATGAGCATTCGGCGGCTAACAATGCTTCATTGGAGGTGGACTTGGGTCATGGGTGAAAGCCCTAAACATTTTAAGATGAAGAGGAAGATAAAGGAAGATTTTTAAAAAAAGGGCAAATTTGGTATTTCGTTTAAAAAATTTAGAAAATAACAAAACTAATGGCCATTGGGCACTTTTATTGTATTGGGTCTAATGGGCCAAACAAGACAAAGATTAATCCAATTTTATTTTTTATTTCGTTTTTTAATATTAAATTAGTTAATTTCTTTTATATATATATAATATTTTAGATTTTTATTGAATTAAATTCCTAAAATAAACGTTAATTTCAAACTTTCAAGTTTTATATTAGGTTATTTCTAAACAAAAACTTTCATTTTAGATTTAAATTATGTTCAATTAAGTTTACAATTAAAATAAAATATATATTAAATTTGTATTTTTACACTTGGTTGAACTACCATCTTTTTTATATGTTCGTGATGTACACTAATATACTTTCACCTCGACTAATCTTTCACGACAACTAAAAAAATTCATATCTTGAATTAAACTCATTTTAGTCCCTTTGCTCTTTTTTACCAAAAAAAACAGCTCATGACAGTGGGTAATAAAATTACATTAGTTGAATACTACTTATTTACTGCTCTAATTTTTAATTGAAAAAGTTATATTTCGTAATTATTTTTGTTTAGGGTTGTTGCGAATATAGTAATTATGGTCTAACGATACCTCGATATAACACAATACAAAGACAATTTCCAATAGAACCTTCCCTTTGAGACCAACATTACAATTTTAAGACATCAAACATTACCAACCCCTAACAACACAATTACAGATATGTCAGATAGAGAAGCCCAATGATAAACGATAGAGAAGATGAAAGCAATTGTTAGCGAAATCAAATATTCAGAAGAATCACAAATCTTGATTCTAAAAATAAACCACACCAAATAGGTAAACCCTAGATAATCAAGTTGATTGAAATGAGTAGAACGATCGTCTTCACATCGAGGTGCCTACGCCAGATGACTTTGGTGGTGACGTTGGAATAGGGATGTCGTTAATCACGTGGCTATATAAATTTCTAAAATATAAAATTGAACAAAGATTATTACTTCAACCTAAAAATACACTATACAAATTCAATCAATTATCCAACAAAAAGATTAAAATAATATATAAAACTTGCAAGGCCAATAAAAATATATAAGGCATATATATATTACATGGGGAATGCAAGATCACCACCACCATCATGCAAATATCCCATTGTTCATATCATAATAACTAAAAATACATCATAACAAGATAACTACTACAAAAGAATAGTAATAAATCCAACAAATTCAGCTGTATCATACAAGATGTTTGATATACCGAACTCAACGTGCCCACGACACCGAATCGATTTCGTCCCTGGCTGCCTTGTAGAGCTCAAGCCTCTTTGAACACTGCTGTCTTCTCTCCATTAGGGCAGGATCTTCATCCAGTAATTGTGAAAGCTGTTTGGCCTGATAAGATAAATAATAAATGATGATTCTAAAATTTTCACAACATCCTGGTTAATGACCAATCACTAGTCTCCCAAATGGTCAATAGTTTTTATCGAATTTGGGATTCGAACTTCAGAATTCTTGATTGAGGATGTATGTCTAAACTAGTTGACATATATCGAGCAACATCGATGTAGCTCAACAATTAAAGACAAAGATTCAAATTCCACGCCGAACGGTTATAAGGATAAGAATGACATTAAGATAACTAATGGAGGGTAATTGTGCATTTTAAAAGGATGATGATTGTCACCCTCGAGACTTTCATAGTTAGGTGTCTCAGGCCATCTAGAAAATTTGGCAAGAAAAAGGAAAGTTTTTTAAATCGAAAGAGAGAATAAATAAATGAAATACCTCTTTCTTCCCTAAGAGTGTGTAAAAATGATTGAGTAACGATTGCTTGGCTTCTTTGACTTGGCAATAAACCACTGCTTTGGGGATAGTATTCCTCAAAGTGTCTGATACCATTCCTATATATGAGGAAACGTTTGATCCTATCCGTCGAAAATGACCCTCCGAGTATCGATCTCCTCCTGAGGAGGCAGCTGCTGCTGCTGTCGGACCTCCGGCTTTCTCAATCTCTTGAGGAAGTCTTCGAAAGAAATCCACTGTCAAGTAGGAAGATTCCATGTCAACGAGTCGAATCACCGTCTTCTTACTCTCTTCACGAAATCTTTCGAGGGCCTCATTTGAAGCAGCAGCTATCTCAGCTTGTAAGGTTGGGAAGCGCTTTAATTCCTGATAGTCCATACCAAAACATGAGAAGTAACACAAGTATGTACGTATCTTGTAACAAATTTTCAAAATGAGGACCCCACAAGCCAAATGAACCAGTAGTATTTACCTGTGTTTCTCCAATAGACTTCCTCACCAGTTCTTTTAAAACAAAGTGAACCTAAATGAAAGTTTCATATGTTAATAAACGCTCTAAAAAAATGACCAATAGTTAAACAATTAGCAATAAAGTCCAATTAGATGAGAAGCAAAAGGAGCAACTTACAGCATCTACAGAAGCTTCAGCTGGTCCTCTGAAATAATTCAGGGACCCCTCAATAAGGCGTCGATAACCTTGCTCTGGGGCAATCAAGTGAGGTTGATAACCATCTGCTTCTGAAACAATTTTCCTCACATTCTGCATGGAAAGATGGCGATCAAAAGGAAGCTTTCTCAAAGCAGCAGGAAGCTGATGGTCGAAAACCCCGTATATACGATCACCTCCAGGTCGCCTAGTGGAATAATGTAACTCAAAAAATTATTGTGATTTGTTCACAAAAATAAAACCCAATTCATAATATTGAGAAGAAAAATCATAGGGTGGGGAGAACAAAAATATTTACAAAATGCTTTACCCTCCTTCCAAATGCTCCTTAAAAATTCGATCAAAAGCACGACAAAGTTCCAAAATAGTATACAATTGAGCCTGAAATAAAATAGGTAAGTAGAAGGTAGCGTTACGGTAAAGCATTTTACAATCTATCATATAACAAGAGTGTAAGTTGCTCACCCCAGCATCAACAGCAATAGGTCTGCCAAGATGATCCATCTCAGACTCAAGCTCATCGATGCTTTTGTTAATCAAAGAGGTGATACTAGGTATACGAGCTCTAATCACCGACTCCAAATGCTACAAGAACAAGAATGCACTATAAATAAAGATGATCTTTTTTGGCAAAACAAAAATTATACTGAAAGGCAATAAAAATCAGAACTTAGAACCAAACCTTTGATAAGAGCTTAGCAAGATACTCTGATCCCATTTTATTTGCCAAGTGTCCATAGTCGGGACTAGTTGCAAAGTATTCACGCTCCTTACGTCTAGCAATAATCATATCTACATTTTTGTTTATGTCAGCTTGAGATCGGTTCACTATGCCAACCCATGGGTGTTGTAGTCGATAGGATCTTCCTTCCAAGACCTTTTAGAAAAAGGATTATATATGTTTCAATTCCTTCTTTAAACTAAAGCATATATCTAATTCATTGATACTGTAGGAGTTATTACCAACGAAAAATAACTATGAAGTTCAACTGTGAATCTTTGAGCATTCTACATTACTCGTTAAGAATTCAATCTTTGCTTTAATAAGATTTATCCTAGCAAGACCGCAAAACTAACAACAGGATAACAACTTACATCCAAAGCATTAGTTCCTTTGTCCATCAAGTCAAGCTTCGTCAACACCCCAAAAGTCCTTTCCCCTACTCATCGCAAAACACAAAATAATTACCAGCTCAAAAAGCTACAAGTTTAACAGAAATTTTAAGGACAAAAATGGGAGAGAATAAGGAAAGAAAAGGAAGGGAACTATAAGCAGAACATACCAGATGGGTCCACTTCCCTTGCAAGTTTAATGGCATCAGAAGTTGCTATGTCTTGATTGGCAGGAGATATTGCTAGAATAATGCAATTAGGCTGTAAAAGGTACGCACGATACAAATTCACATTTAGTAGTAATATATTCACTACTAAAGCAGCAACAGAACGCAAAGAAAATATATATTTCCGCAATCAACATTCAAATGAGGAGCAGGATAAGTCAAATACACAAACTGCTTGAATAGAAGTAATGGACCCTAGAGAAGGTGAGCACCATAACATGCAGATAACAGGATTTTTTATGAAAGGCTTAACTGCCCATCAAACAATATTTATTACTGAAAACGGACATAAATAATCTCACTACCTTCTCGACGTAAGTTCGAACCATGGCCTCGATGTCTTCAACGATACTTTCAGGCTGTCCCTCTAAAATTAAAAATAAAATAATAATTATAATAAATAAATAAAAATACATCTGTATTTAAAAGTACACAAATCTCTTTGAGTCAAAATATTAATCAGCTGAACATATCTGCATACCTACTGCAACCTTTGTTAATCCAGGTAAATCAATAAGAGTCAGGTTGACAACTGAAAAAAATAAAAGAAACCAAGTGTCAGAACATTCCAATATTAGCGTACTAAAACAGCCTTATAAGAGGTCCATAAGAAACAAATACTCTCAAGAGTCAAGACTATAAACTATAAAAAAAACCAAGAGTCAGATCATTTCACTACGAACTTTCTGATACAAGTAAAGAGCTGCTATAACTATAAGATCACCACAAACATTTTATCACGTCCGTAAGCGTCACTGATAAAACACCTTAAGCTTTATTGTTCACTATAAAAAAGTATTTAGAGATAGGCCAGAGAACAGAAAAATAAAAAAGAACCATTTTCACTCGTAAGCAATGCATATAAAGCTAAAAAAAGGACAGGGTGGAAAGTAACGGAAAAGATATTGCAGAACAAATGTACTTTAAAGATCAAACATAGCAAGAAAGGAAGGAAAAATTCAAAAAATAATAATAATAAAAGATATAAAAGTTGCTATAAATATAAATTGAATTAGTAACGTACAGGGAACACCAACAAATTGAACTGAGAGGAATCACAAAGACATGTAAGAAATTAAACATTGTTCAGACAACCATGGAATGAACAAACTCCAACAACCATGGTAAATGAGCCATGTGAAAGCAGGCAAAAAACCACATACCATTTGGAGAGTAAATGCTAAGATGAATGGGAACTGGGGATATCTGTTTTGTCTTCCCAGTTACTCTGTCAGTCTCGTCCTGAATTTCTTTGCGGACGGCAGCTGCAGTGCATTATAAGTAGAGGACAAGATGAATTACAACAAGCTAGAACAACAGATGGGAATTACTCACAAAGACTAGCAATTCAGAAAACGTAAAATTACAAGTGTACATATATGCACACATGTAACCATAATATCATAAACTATAAATCCAAAAGTAACAGTCAACATAAGCATAGGCAAGTGGTAATTTGCATGTACTCCTTCCCTCGAAATGGAAGGATCAAATCCCTATCACATTTGTTGAACAAAAAATGTTAAATTACAAATTTAGTCCTCAAATTATGAGAATTGTGTCTATTTGGTCCCAACTTCTAAATTTACAAATTTAGTCCTTTTAAGTTCGATAAGTTTTAAAATTCATGGGTCAACTTGATACAAAATTGAAAGTTTAGGTTCCATTAAATATAAAATTAAAATCAACACCTAATAGATTAACAAATTTTAAAAAGTCTCTTTCACGAAACTATTAGATGGAAAAGGGACTGACTTATTAGACACAAAATGAAAAGCTGATAAACCTAGTAGGCACTTTTAAAGAGCAAATAGACACAAACAACGACTTGTAATTTAACCCCAAAAAAAAAAAATCTATAACCACCATAGAACCACATGGAAATGGTCATCATACCGAAGTCCGTAAATCTCCTCTTAGGAAGATGAAGAAACTCAGCATACTCTTGCGACCCCTGCTCCGTCTTGTGAAGCTGCAACACTAATGGCCGTCGAGTCACTATACCTGCAATTATCAAAAAGTATAACCCAATTAAGCAATGCACACTAACTCGTAAACTATGCGAACTTAAATTAAACCTGAAGGATCAAATTGGCTCACCTGAACCTCTCGGAAGGAAATCGCGACCAACTATACTTTCAAGAACCGAAGACTTTCCGGAACTCTGTTTTGAGAGAGAAATAAACTGGACAGTCAGAGAAAAACGATACACCCAAAGAGAATTATGTATTACGGAAAGCAATGGTTTAGTTTCATTGGTGAAAAACTTTTCCATATCCCTAAAACCCTAACCATAAACCAATTATTCAGCAACCTAACTCTGCTTCGAAGGATTGACCCCGAAACTTCTCCCATCAACAAAAATTCCTCCATATTTCAAGAGAATTACCAAAACTTGTTGCATAAGTAACAAGAAGAAAACGAAATTCAAGCGAAAACAGAGAGAGAAATGAAAAGAACTAGAACCTGACCACCGACAACAGCAACAGAGGGAAGGGCTTCCCAGAGAGAAGAAAAGGTGTTATCACCACCACCATAGTCACCGAGCATAGTACAAGCTCTCTGAATCCGATTCACCAGCCCAATCAAGCTCTCCATGGTAGTCATCTCAAACACCAACCAAAAATCAACCGAACAGTCAACTTGAAATTAAAGATAACAAAACCCAAAAACAAGAATCGATGCTGAAGGAGAAAGGAGAGAGAATTTGAGGACTGTTCAAAGGAATCGAAACTATGTAGAAAGATTGAAGAGCTGATGAAGAAAAAAGACTGTTCTTGCTCGCTCGCTCGCTACTTTAGCCTTTTAGGACAGTCGTCAAAGGCCCGTTGAAAGCGGCTAAAATACGCAATGTTATTGACAGTTGGCTAAAATACGCTGAGCGTGTGTAACGCACGTGTGGTTTTCAAATTTTGAAATTTGAATATTTAGATTGTTGTAATGGTGGAGCCCACTTGATAGAAAAGCTGAGGATGTTTTTTAATTTGTTCGTTATAGGCATTGCCACTTTTAGATTAAGAATCCTATTTTATTTTTATTTTATTCATTTTTTTTGTTTGTTAGTTTGTTCGGTTCTATTATAATGTATCACATATAGATCGTAATATTTTATTATATTTTCAGAAGTTTAACGTATCAAGGATAGATTGTCATCTAAAATATTTTTTCATAATTTTACAATTTTTATTTGTACAAATTTAAACATTAACTTTTTAAAAATTGTTTTAAAAGGTAAAAATCTTAAAAATATTTAGAATATAGCAAAATTTATGTTTGTTTTCAATTTCATAAGACTATCTGTTAAATTTGTTTTCTCAAAATATGCATTAAATTGGATGAATTATATAATCCCTTTTATCTCAAACTTTAATAGGCAGTCTCTCATAGGTTTTTGTTGGAAGTATTCCTATAATATACTTATTAACGTATTTTTAGAAAAGCTATACAAAACATGTTAGATACAAATTTGTATGTTTTTTATAAAATTTAAAAAAAAAATGTACAAATTTTTAGTTTAATATTATATAAGAGTCAACTTGGACATAGTTAAACGAGTTAGAATTGCAATGTAACAGTGAATAAAATAAAAGATTTTGTTGACAACAAATAGCCATAATTTATGAATATCGATGCTACTAACGTGGAAGAAGAATCAAAATATAGCAACTCCAAAAAAAAAAAGGGTAAAACATGGATCATGAATTTACAACTTTGATCTTTATGGCTACCAATGCATTAGAATTTAGAAGTTCCAAATGGCAAATTCTAAGGCAAAATTGAACGTGCATCAACGTAAACATGAAATAATATTATTGATTTGTTCTTACAAAGGTACATCAATCCTGATTGTAAACTAGTGTTGGGTATTCTGGACTCCACATGTTGTTCTTCACAAATTCCAAAATTTCCTCCTGGAAAAAGAAAGCATGAATTCAAATTATGCAAGGGTGACATTATTAACTTATAATTGCCATTATTAACTTATAATTGCCATTATTAACTAAGTCATTACACCTTCCACCAACTCATTATAGCTGGATCATAAGATAACAATATCATTCTATAGGTCGATGGTTCAATACTCTAGTACCGAAATGGTTTTTTTTTTTTTTTTCTCGTTCAAAACATGGGGTGAGAGAATTAAATCTTTGACCTCTTGTTCGAGAGTAAATGTTTCACTTCAGGAACAAACTTTCAAAACCACTCGAAATAGGATTAGGAAGATTTGTAAGAAAAGAATCTACCTTGCTAAATTTTCGGAGTTCTCGAGCATCGACATCGCGGTATCCTTCTACAAGATCCTCTTCTATGGCTTCCATAATAACAGCTGCTGCAATTTCCTTTGTAATATCACGGATGCTACAACCGAAAACATGGTAATGAAACTTCTCACTTTTTCATCTCAATGAAATCAAAGAGAAGTATTTATAGATCAAATAAAGGTGACTTTACCTAGAAATTGATGGATAAATAATGCCTTCGTGAACTTCATCTTCAGTCATATATGCAGCCAGGCTGTTTTGTTACAAATGGAATGACAGAATAATCATTATTGTAATGTAAGACAAGCTTTTATGTTATTAATTTAATAAGAAAGTTCAGAAGATGTGTATCGAACATGCTCTAAATTAGAACATGAGTAGAAGTTGAATAAGCTATTAAAGTAAACCTAAGTTCACTTCATAAACCCAACTTTCTTCTGGAATTATTTAATTGCATAAACATGAAACTCTCAATTGACTGATATTGCCATTCAGTTGCTAGTTTACATGGTTTACTCAACTCTCTACTGCCAGTAAACATGATAAATGCCGCATGCACACACACCAAAATGTGAAGAGGTGATACCATGTCCAATCCTATCGGAGAATTGAAGGAATAAAAGGGTTTCAAAATGATTAAGAAAATGGGAAGTTCTTGAATCTGGATTGCCATTTCCATCTTTCATCTCCCACCCGAAAGAAAAACCAAGTTCCTATATTAGATCTCTGGATATACGTTCATAAAACCCTAGCCCCCCTAGGCCAATTGGTTCTTATAAAGTTACCAATAGTGAAAAAAAAAATATCAACATCGAAATTGCTTTAGCAAATAAGCCCATGCAAAGTTCTGTCTTGAGGGTTCCTTGTTCTCACTTGAACTAGTTTCTCTCACTTGAAAAGAGATTTACAAAATCTCAGAAGGTGCTTCCCTAAGAAAGGAAGGTACTACACAAACAGTGGATCAATAGGATCTTAAGGGTTCCCACGTGTAATGTAGCTTCACATGAAAAACATGGCAATAGACGAAAGATGGAGATTTAAATCCCAGTGCAAGTATACCAGCTCAGGAACTCCATTGGTTTCACAACTAAATGTAAGTCCTCAATTGCCAGTTATAGAGGAGATATGAAATTTTGGAAGATTCAATTAGCACGACACTGCTTTTCCAAATTCCAAGTTGAATATAGTTCAATTGATTAAGAAATTACATCTTCAAAATTCCTATCTCGCATGCTATTGAACTGAAAAATAAAATTTTTGGAGTGGGTATGGGAGGGAGTGAAACAAAAGGTTAACAAACAGTCAGCTATTTGGATTTAGTAGAGTTCCACTTTTTTAGATCTCAGAATCCTAAAGTGTATTTATAAAATCTTTCGAATAAGATGAAAGTGGAGATTGATATTCCCAATCAAATATTAGCAAGGTAATTTGGAAATATCTACGATTTGATGGGGTTGTTAAACAAAAGTATATCAGAAAAGTGAATTTTCATTTGAACGCTCATCCTCGGGAGTTAAGAAATATCTGTCCACGGTGGTCCACTTCGTGTTTAGAAAATTGAAAACATGTTAATAGTTTGTTTTGAACAAAATCCTTACTCCCATGGACTTTGGCAGAGGTGATCTACTGGAAGCAAAAATATCTTTCCTATACGTTATAAGATATTCCTACCTAATTTGTTTAGTACCAACAATGATGAATTAATCTAGTGGTAAAAGATGACCTTAACTAAGAGGGCATGGGTTCAATCCATGGGGGGCCACCTACCTAGGAATTAATTTCCTACAAGTTTCCTTGACACCCAAATGTTGTAGGGTCGAGTACGCGTAAGCTGGCCTGGACAATTACGGATATCAACAAAAAAATTGTTTTGTACCCAGAGTCATTCGTACAAAGCTGAAAATTCTTCTCAAATGCTATTAGATCAAGTGTGGAAGAAAGGATTCGCTTTAAAAACTGACAAATTATTTAAGAATTTAAGAAATAAGTAAGGGCTCTTGTATTCTATAATTACTCTTCCTCAAATTTATGCTCATTTAAGAATGTTATTTTAACTCCATTCATAGACTAAGTTTGGGAGCATTTCTATGTGGATCACAATAATCAGTGAAAATTCTCTTTTAATCAAGAACACGCACAATTCCTTTTCCAGTCAAAATGATCAAATGATTAAATTCCATCCATCCAAAATTTTAGGCATTTTTCCTCTGAAATTTGCATCAACAATATTTGATCTACATAAGCTCGAAAGTATAGAAGCCTTACCACTCAGCAGCAGCCTGCAGCATGCCATCAGATACGATGGGAGAACCAGATAGAAGTGTACCGAGCCCAATACTGCACAAACATGCATCCGCACATATTATAAACCTCAAATATCATAAAATATTATCTTTATCGCCATTAGAGTGTGCAACTTGGAAAACTAACCCTGGGAAAAGATACATGTTGTTTCCTTGGTTGCAGTGGCCAATATGACCATTCCCTGGAGAATATTGTAATTAAATTAGAGCACAATTTTAACATATTCGGAATTGAATAAATTAAAGGATGTCTCTAGCATGGAACAAAGCAAAACAATTTCATGATCGACAAACAAAAAAGTCAAATCAAGAAAAGACAATTACCAAATAATAGTTACGGCTAACATTATTATTGCTATTATAATGAAGAGAATATAACGCACAACACTTTCTATCCTTGATTTGTTTTCACTTTTTAAGAAAGAAATTACACCGAAGAAACATTTTTTTTAAAAGAATTTCTCAAATTATGGATACATAATGAAAGAAGGGAGGTACTTGCTGCTCAAATTTTGTCGAGAATTCCCATTAAACACTTAAAGCTATGTCGTTAAATATAAGTCCAAATAATCTGCAAAACTTACTTAGATAGGGATTTTTAAAACGGATGTTATCTGAAACAGAATGTTCAAGCTAAGTAGACGATTAAAAGTGTCTCCCAATCTCGCTAATTTCAATAACATAATTTTGCGCTGAAAGCATCCAAAAATTTCCTGTATTCTTGCTGGCTGCTAGCAAACTTTTACTTACTTTTCCAACACCTTTAAATGAAAAGATCCGAGGATTATATTCATGAGATTATTTTCTTTTTTTGAAACATCCCTCTTCCTTGTATTAACTTTAAGATCTTAAAAAAAACAGAAGCGTAATGCCTCAAAGCAAATGACGCATTTATTTCACATACCAAAATCAACATCCTTGAATGGGCTTCCACTCGCAAATATGACGTTTTCGCCCAAGATTGAGAATGCTTCTTCAGGAGTGCACTCGGCTACATGAGATAGATAATACATAATGTAAGAATTACCAACCAACTGAAGGGCAAAATTTGTGGCCCACGCACAGGAAGAGAAATTCATAGATTGTACAAATGTACCATTTGTTGTAGGATTAGACATGGCAAAAATAGCTGGTCTTGTAGCTGTTGATCCTTTAAGAGCTTCTAATACCTAAACACGTGTATAAGAAGAGATGAGTAAATTGCACAAGTTTCACATTTGGTTGCTTCTTAAATATTAAACTATGCACAAGCTAAACAATTCAGTTACATTTTCATTCATTTAGATCTATCCAAGTCTTCATCATTTTTATTTACTTATTTTATCCTTGACTTTTGTTTCTGTTTTCAGCTGTCCTTTTTTCATTTTTTTCTTTTTTTTTTGTCATCATAGAAGCTCTCATAGAATATGACCCATTTTTGCATGGAGCAAAATGCAAAAGTTAATAGAATGGAAATTTTCCAATTTTTCTTTCCCCTCTTTCTCCATCCATATGTAGTAAGGTATAGTGTCTGAATCAATAGAAATCTAACATACAATTATAAAGCACATATAACTGAAAGAACAGTCAGTTTGATATATCCCAAAAACAAAATATTAAGGAGCCAAGTGAATAGTGACTACAAATAATATTGCATTACATATAAAGCCATGCTTAATACCTCCTTTGTGAACAATCCACCAACGGCAGACAATCCCAAAAGCACATCAGGTTTCACTTGTTGCACCTAATATAAACATTTCCAAGGAAATAGGAGAAAATCAAAATATGTTTCCTGTGGGGACGATAGAATTAAAATATGACATTTATTTTTTAAAAATAAAAGTTATACTACGATATTTAAATAACAATAGAAGGAAAAACATACTTTTTTGGTCGCTAGGTTTTGGTCTAAGTATATATTTGGTCTCTAGGTCTCATAATGTTATTATACCTTTAGCCCTTTAAGTTTTGAGTTTCATTTCAATTTAGTCTCTAAGTTTCAATAAATTACACTCTTAGCCCTTAAATTTTGAGTATCATTTCAATTTGGTCCTTATATTTCAAAATTTATACTTAACGTCAACGTTTTCCTAAATTCTCACTTTCAATGTGGGCATTAATGTCTATTAATTAATTAATTAAAAAATTATAAAGTGAAAATTATAATTCTTTTAAATCAATTAATGGATATTAATGGAGGGTAAATTCAAACATCCTAACCTCTTACCACCAAGCATCCCTACGAGGTCACTTGTAGAACATTACATTAGTATTAATTTGACTCGTACATTTACGTCCTAACAATGAAATTCAATGTCCCGCCCACACGTGATTGAAGTTTTTCCTATAACAAGTATTTTTCTCCACTCAAATCCCACCTTTTTCAACAACTTTCAATTTCCAAATGTCAACGTCAAAACAAAAGGAGTGCTAAGACATAATTATTTTATGTAAAAGTAGCTATAAGCCTATAAGTGAGGAGAATGGAAATTTACAAACCACTTCCACTAGACTTGCACCTTCCCTCAATCCTTGACGCTTAATTTCTTTGACCTTCCTTGCAAACGGACTTGCATCTTGATCAAGATTTTCTCGTTCCTCTGTGATCAAACCCTGACAACGACAAAAAAAAAAACATAACAATTAACAAATAAGCGAAAAGTTTGATACCACATCACCTCTGTACCCGTCGAGGGATAGCAACGTGATAAAAACATCTTAGAGTATAATGGACAAAACATTAGAAGGTTGTTGCAAATGTAAGCAAAAAAATATTCATGCACGGGAAAATGTTGGCTGAACTCAGTAACAAAAGTAAGCTCATAACTTGGAAATATGTAAGCAAAATAATACAAAATAAAGTTTAAAATAAGGAAAAACTACTATTTGTTTTCTTACAAGAAATAACTTCGCATTGATGTAATGAAAAGTTGTGAAAATTTAGGAGATACAAACTAGCGAGATATTTATTGTGCCACATAGGTCCAAAAGTAACTCATGGCCAAAGCATCTAATGAGCACTCTTGGTTTTATATAAACATTGAGGACCAAAAACGTACGTATATTTTGTTTTTGTTAAAAAAATTGGAGAAAAATGTACAGAGGGCCATTAAAAATTTAAGATGTAAAGGAAATTTTTCATTCTTCCAAAAAATTCATTAAGTGGCATGGTTTTAAGTACAAAAGACACAACATAATAGTCTTGTAATAAATTTGATAGTCTTGGAATAAATTTACTGTTAACTTTTAAACCTAAAAACTTTTAGCTCGAGAATTTTAAATACAAAGAATGACTAGCGGTTGATCACCTGGGCATCTACCACCCAAAATTGGCTACGAGCAGCCTCGAATGCTGCTTCATTGTTTCCCAACATCCTCGCCATGGTTTTCCTTGCCGCGTTTAAAACCCCAATCCCTGCACTGCATCATTAAAAAAAATATTAATAAGCCAAAACTCCCCTCGATTGCTGTCTCGGTGTAAAAGTTACCCAGTTTTTCTTTCTTTTTTTTTTTTTTGTGATTTTACCTTACATCCCTTATTGCACAAATGTATAGCATCGTGTGATCTCGTTGGCATGTTTGCCCTTTTGTAATTTCACAATATCAATGAAATTATGATTGAAAGTTTCTCACATAAAATAAAATAAAACAAAAGAAGAAAAGACCAAAACTTAAGTTCCGACACATGTACAAAAAAATATGAAAGTAATAGTGTCACTTGTTAATAAATGGAACAATAGACAGAAATTGAGTTGGAACAGAATAGCAAGATTATATGGTTGAAGTTTTGTATGTTTCACTAAAAGAAACAAGGCTTGCAGCACTATGAACGCTATCATCACAAAATTCGAAATTTTATCCTTCTACTTTTAACGTTAGATAACACCAATAGGAATGCAATTACCTTCCAGCACCAGCAACAACAATCTTTTGCTTTGGAAAGTCAATCATCGGTCTTCCTTGTGCTCTCACAGCCCCTAGAAGTCCAGCAATAGCAACTCCTGCCGTTCCCTAGAGACAGTTGGCCATTGACTTGTTAGTGTTGGATGATCGTGGTCCATGATGTTGAGCGAAACATAGGTTTAAGAATTAAAATGTAATTGTAATTTTCCCAACCAATGCTGTGCCTTTTAGAATCAAAACAATTATATACATAACATACTTATCATATAAACCAGCAAGTGTGTTTAGCAGCCACCAGAAATTTTCTAATAAAATTGCATACATGGAAGACATAATAATCTAAATAGCTAAAGTTCAAGTGAAAAAAAATTAAAAATCTGTTTCCTTTAAAAATAAATAGCTAAAAGATTAAGGAAGAAAAATGTCAAATAAATCTAGATAAGTTGACATATCAGTTTAGTATAAGAAATCAATGAACAAAACCATTGGGAAAAGGGAAAGAAATCAAGTAGAAGAAGTAGAGAATGTCAACCTGAACGTCATCATTAAACATTCTGTAGGTACTTCTGTATCGTTGCAATAACTTAAATGCCCATTTGCTTTGGAAATCTTCAAACTGTTCCAGTTAAGCAATTATTGCAAAGTTTAAAAATGCAATATAAAATAAGAAAATAAAATGAAATCTAATCATTTGACCAAAGTAGCGGCTTAATTACTTGAACGATAACATGTGGCCAGCGAGTAAACACAGCCTCCATGAATTCATCGATAATGGCCAAATATTCATCACCATCCAATCGGTGTTGTTGCAATCCTAAATCTACCAAAAAATGGATTAATTAAAAATGTTATGCCAATAAAAGCAAAAGTTAAAGCACGAAAGCATCATCTTGATGTCACTTTAAAATTGAAATTGGGTGTTTTAAAGATGTGAAGTAGTCGTGAAAAGTTGAAAAACTAGCTAGAGAAAATATCAAGCAATTTTTGGATGTTCTGAAGATGTCAATCCATCATGAAAACAATATAAAAATTTAACGGTTCATAAGATGGAAATACCAGTAGCCAAACTCATTTTGAAGAATAACATCTTTTTTTCTTAAACGGTTTGGTAAATCACCTTATTAAAGTATTAAGTATCAAGTGAATTTTGTATGATGATTAAAACGTGGAACATGAATGAAGTCATGCAACAGGTTCCCTACAGCATTTTGTGCATCTTCTTAATCCCAATTCAAACATAAGGCAAGGACAGGTACGACCCCTGACCAAGTAAAAAATAAATTTTGCACATACTATAAATGATGACCATCAAATTGTAAATTTATACATATATATCAACCTCCATTAAGACAATATTTATAGAGAGAGAAAATTTAGTCATTATCCACCTAGTAGTGTGGAAGTACTTACATAAGGGGTCCTTCAGAAGCTTTTCATTGTTGGTTCCAACATCAATCATGACTGGAAGCACCTATTGTGACTTGCAAGAAGAGATTGCTTGTTGAGTTATAAAGAAAAGGAAACACTGAAGAGACATCCATCTAAAGAAAACTCAAACTTTGAAGTTTAATAGCCCAACAGGAAACTGGAAAGAGATTAATAATGATCCAAACTGAAAATAATCTCAAGAAAGCCTGTAAGTTAGAAGTGGAAACTTGCCCCACAGTGCGAGCGACTAAGTTTCTTGAAAATTTTCCACTTCAAACTAACTGCCTTTCTTGAGATTATTTTCAGTTTGGGTTATTCTTATTGTTGATCTCTTTCCAGTTTTAGATTGGGTTAATATTAACTTGGGTTATTATTCATCCAATCTTGAATGGCCTTGTCTAAATAATGTTTTGAACGTGAATAAAAGTTTCTGAACCAATAAACTCCAAAACATAACCAGCTACTAGGTAATCATGCCGAAGAACTAATCACATGAGATGTCTAGAAGCAAGACAAGAACCTACCCTCTGAGGATTTATCCCGGCAGCAGCAACATATAAATCCAACTTCCCTATGGCAATCCCAATCCCATGAACTCCAAGATCTCCCAGTCCTAATATTCTACTTCCATCGGTGACAACAATCATATCAACCTGCAAAATAATTATTAGGTTGTCAACTGAATTTATATACAGTGTTCCAAGTCCAAAAAGTCTAAACTATTTGACATCTGAAAATTTTGAATTGGTTCAATGAATTGTCTGTTATGAGCATTGAAGATAGTTGAAGAAAACCTGATCAGCAGGCCAATTATAAACCATAGACATCATTTCTCCACGATCTTCTGCACTGAAATACATTCCCCTTGGCCTTCTAAACAAGCCACTATAGTTTTGGCAGACGAGACCTACAGTGGGCGTATATACTATGGGCGCATACTCCTCGATGTGAGCAATCAAAACCTATTAAAGTCACATTTAATTAGATAACTTGTGGTGTGGCAAATAATTCATAAGACAAATAACTGCATTAATTAAAAAATATGACAGTGTAAAAATACTGTATTACACATGCGGAGAAAATAAACCATGTGAAATGTGTAATTTTTCATGTTTTTTAGAATAACTTGAATGTGATGCGTTGAAGTGTTAGATGTAATAAAATTCATTGTAATCCTTCAACCCAAACTTTTGGTTAATTGGTGATTTAACATGAAGGACGACCAACTTTAAAATTGAAGCATTTCTACTGAATTGTAAAGTTGCATTTTGTCAACAACTCGATAATAGAAGAATGGAAGATATCACTGAAATATATTTGGCAGACAACGCCAATAATACTTTAAAATTTTGTGGCATATTTAATTCTTCCTTAAAAAAACACCTTAGAAGAGATCTCTTACTAAATCAAACGTTAGAAACAAATAAACCTAATGAAAATTTTTATATTCAATTAGAAGAATTACCCTTCCCCCTTAGAGGTCACATCTGTGAAGCAAACACTAGCTAGTTTAGATCATGAAATCATTGAGAACAAGTCAATAAAATTGTCTTCACTAATAGATGAGCAACCTTAACTCACTTTATAGTACATTGTTTCATTTCTATCGTGTAATCTATTCAGAATTCGCCATTTGGCCAAAGCATTTGGATCTGAAGGCCCATCTCTTGCTTGCACTTCCAGCCTCTTCAGGTCAACCACTGTAAATTATCTAGAGTTATGACATGCAGGTCAAAGCTACATAGAATTTGTTTTCTAAATTTTAAAAGAAGAAATCGCGACAAGAACTACAAGAAAACTGTTGTTGATCTTACAAGTACAAATACAAGATCAAAATAACATAAGGAGATGGAAAGTTGAAGCTGCATATTATCTACAAGATAAGTTTAAGAGTTTTTTTTTTATTAAAAGAAACAATTTCATTGATGAATAAAATATCCAAAGTGTTACAAAAGGGGCCCGTATAGAGGTTACAAAATGGAATTCCAATTTGATACAAGGAAATTCAAGCTGAAAGTATTGATATGGGTTGAACATTTTTCACCAGAAAAAAGCATTGAATAAAGATGAATCGAGAGTTTAAACAGCAAGTAATTTAATGAAATGTAAATTGAGATACAACCTACAAACTTGAGAACTATAGTAAACAATTGAAGGAATGTTGCTCCAATTTAAATGGAAGGAATTCAGAGCTGCTATGACAAGGATAACCTTCTTCGATGATAAAGAGAAATTTTGCTAACAGTCATTTCAATGGTATTTAACAAGTAAAAGCATAAGATTACCTAAAATTAAAGTAAACAACACAAGAGGAAGAGCACTTTTTTCATTGTTATCATGCTCGCTCACTCCCTTAAGACATGTAAACATGTTGAAACCACGTATTAACTAACAGGCACTGATATACACAAAGTTGTTTCTAAAACTCCAAGATAAAAATAATAAGAATAAGAAGATTTCAAGGGTAATAAAAAGAAATGTAAAATAAATAGTCTTTCTCAATTGAAAAAGGATCTCAAGAACTTACTAAATCGTTCAATTTGCTGCTCTGAAGACATCACATTTGGTGGAAGAAGTCCTCGAAGATCAAGCCGGTCACGTTCTGTCATCGTAAAGGCAGTTCCCTACTATGATGATAACGAAGAATGGGTCCATAAATGGTACTTATACCAAAGCAAAAAAAGAATCGCAATACTGATCAAACTAGCTCTAAATTACATTACATGAAATTTTCCAAATCCCATAATAGTTTTGTACTTCTTTTAGGTTTTGTACTTCCAGCTTCATAACCATGAAAGTGAACAAAAACTCTTGTCATTTCGATACGTACAAAATAATGGATTGATTATTTCCATGTGATAAAGTTATTGGGAAAAAACATAGAGATAGTTTCTTATGATATTATTTTCAAATGTAAGTACAAAGTTTAACATTAAAAGTAGTTACACAGTTTAACATCAATTGTAAGACTCTCGCTTGTGGTATCTCTCTTTTCTTTTTCATAAAAGCACAATAATGGCGCCATTCAATCAAACAAAACAGAAAATGCAGAGCATGAACCAATAACTTAAAATTAAATAAACCGAATCAGTTCCGACCATAGTCCTTTAACTTCAGCCAATAATTGGGCAGAACTCAAGACCCAATTCATACTTTCACGCGCCATATAATTAGCTAGAATTTTATAAACAGTGAACACTGATCTAATAATCATGGATACCCAAACTTTGTCGCGGAAACCCAGTACTCGGTAGTTAGTACAACTAATAAAAGGAAGCTCAACTCTGTATAATTAATTCTTCACAAAATTACCCCAACTCGATCCAGAATCCAACGAAAACATTTAGATGCTCAAGAACCAGAACCATTATCAATAATCATACAGTGAGTTAGAGTCTTAGAGATTTATCGATGAATTTGTGGAGAAGTTCATTGTTTTGTCAAACAATTTCTAAGAGTAAATGTTTTCCCTACTTAACTACACCAGCTAATTGATCAATCCCTCTAATCTTAATTCCAAATACAGATTATCACCTTCACAAATCACTGAAGTACGCACAAATTCCATAAAAATTCCAGGTACCGCATCTCACAAAGAAGCAAAACAAATAAGAAATGATAGCGAAATCGAACGAGAATCGAAAGGCTTACTTTGTTAAACCACGGATCGTGAAGAATATCGAGGCTACGTTTATGAACAATGGTGGGACGATGTCCTTCGCTTGTGGTGAAGGATCTGGCCTGAGCTAAGGCTGGAATACTGTTGGTCATCTGGTAGTGAAGCTTGAGACGCTTCATGAGCGAAGCAGAGAGAGAATTCCACTTCGTCATTTAGCTGAATTCAATGGCTTCTCCACGAAAACTGGAGAGATTCAGAGCAGAGCAGCTTCTCGGAGTGAGATTGGGCGAGACTGAGAACGAAGGAGACGGAGAGGACAGATGTAAATTGTAATATCGATTTTAATAAATTATGACGTGGAAATAATGGAATAGTCAATTTAGGGTGAAACGAACCAAAAATCGGTGAAATTACCTTTTAGCCCCGAGATTTGAAGAATATTTAAAAATATCTTTTTAGTGAGAATAGATGCATTTTGTGACTTTTGTCTTCAAATTTTTGAAAAATACATTTTTTGTCCTAACATTTTTAAAAATAGTTTAAAAAATAAAATTATTAAACAAATTTATAAATTAATTTTAAAAGCTTATAAAATAATTTCAAAATTTTATCTTTTTCTCTAAAGTTGTTTTTTCTTTTTTTTTTTAATTTTAAGGTTCACATTATTATATTTTAAAATTTCTTTCAATAACCTTTTTCATCTACTTTTAAAAATTCACTAACTAAAAATATACATTTCATAACTCGAACGACCAAACATACACATTATTCAAAACTCATGAGTACAATATTAAATCTTAAACTAATACATGTGTATTATTCAAAACTCGAACCTAAAACAATAGTCTTCTCATGGGTCAATTTATGGATTATATCAAAACCAATAAGTCAACATAAACTTAGTCAAAGGGTAATTGGCATGAACTTGCATCTTAAAATTAAGAGATTCAAGCATCTGTATTCAACTCTTGTTACATACTATAGTTTGAACGTATTCACCTTTTGCCAAGTCGATAACATCTAAGAAACGATCGTCCACGACATCAGTTAGCACAATTGAAGTGCTCTGAATGATTTAAGACAACCACGACTGACTACAACAAAACTTATAAAATAGTGTATACTAAACTTTATCAATTACAAAATCTCACAGGTTAAGACCAATAACGTACCTCTGTGCAATGATCACTACAGTAACAAAAATGATCATGATATAGACATACCAATATATACGTACAACTTTTTTTCGAAGTTGAAAATTCAAACTTCCCACCACAAAATTATCGCACCAAGAGATTTTAAAATTAAAAAAAAAATGTATGAACACTTGAGCCTCCCATTCATATTGAAATGTGATGCATGTGCTCTTTTCAACGTTCGTTGGATTTAACTAATATGTAGCCAAAATGAGAATTTAGGGTACTAACTACTTTATATAATATGTTAATCTAATAAAATTATAAAATTCATTCGATTTTTGACCAATCACATTCTCTTTTTTTTTTTTATTTCCTTCAAATAATTATGCATGACAAAAATAAAATAAAGTATATTGACTTTATTCACAATTCTTATCCACTATCATCAAATCTCCCATTTCCAATTATCATCTCATAAAAAGTCTATAAAACACGACGATTTGTTTTTAAAGGTCGCTGTAATATACATTTAATTTATTATTATTTTAACAAGTTGGAAGAGTTCAACATCTCGTTTTGGATTTGGTAATATAAGTTTATACTAGTTTAGTTGAGCTAGATTTGATATATTTTATATGGATTTGTTATCCATTATGACCGATTTAATTTAAGTCATTTTTTATTGTGAATTTTTATTAACCTTTTTACTGACTTTTGCAAGGAAATAAATAGGATAGTTGACTTTTTATTTATTATATTTTTTATTTAATTATTCTTATTTAACATTTTCTTTGAAAATTTACAGCACTCTACGTATTATCGTAGTCCGTTTGTTTACACTGTAAATTAATATTAAAAAAGTGTCAGTGAATCTCACTTTATTTTAAAAAATATTATATAACAACACAATAAATAGAAATAATGTAAAAAAAAAACTAAACTATGTTTAAACATAAACGCGAAAAATATTATGACATGATAGAATAACAATATATATCATTTTATTTTCATACTCTAAACATATATTGAACCTAAAATATAATTTTATTTAATTAACATGAGCACAGTCCAACTGACATAAAAAAAACTACGAACCTCGAGATATAAGGTAAACTTCCACGAACATATTATTAAAAGAAATAAAAAAACCTTATTTGTTTTCTATTACTAAAATTATTGTACCACTAAAGTACCATATTCTTTGTTCATT
This sequence comes from Cucumis cinereus, assembly GCA_037974625.1. Classification (NCBI taxonomy): domain Eukaryota; kingdom Viridiplantae; phylum Streptophyta; class Magnoliopsida; order Cucurbitales; family Cucurbitaceae; genus Cucumis; species Cucumis cinereus. The sequence goes on from JBBPDJ010000020.1 coordinate 2,805,691, forward strand.
TTTCTTTCAAATAAATAAATAAAATAAAATAAAAGAAATAGAAAGCATATCATTCTCCAATAATTAAATGACATTTTTTAAATTTAAAAACAAATAAATAAAAACAAAGGAAAAGATAAGGTTTGATTTAATTTAAATTAATATAAAATTATCGAATAGTGTGGCTGGCTATACTATTCAACATTCATAGAAGTAGTCAGATTGGGTTTTAAATCCGCGACTATCTAGTGGGCTGCATTAAGGGTGAGCGGTGAGCCCCACCACAACCACTAAACTGGGCAGCTACATAATAGCACGTGCCAAACGCGTGATCACCAAAAAAGGCTCAATAAAATAACCCCCCAGCTTTTGTGGTCTGAATTTTAAAATCGTATATAGTAGGGGACCAATTTTGCAAATTTTCAAATTATCCCATTCAACTAACGCCTTCGTGATCTCATTATTGCGCTGGAGTGGAGCTTTAGAACAAACTACGCTTCACGTACAAATTTGTTACAAAATCAACAATTAATCAACACAATAAGATATATAGAGATCGACATATAGATATATACGATTCACTGACGGTGGGTTAACTACGTCTACGGATAGAAAGAAGACGATATCATTAGAGAGAATGTTTTTCAAAATACAAAATCAACGTCATTAGATTAAAGAGTTTATACATTGCACTTCTATAAACTCTATGGTCATAATCGTAAATAAACACGTATTCCTAGTGAAACCCCGTACTAGATCGTGCTAGCGTCACGTAACGCATACAAGGCATTCCAATAAGATTGTTACAACATAAAACTAAAATAATATGAACGCTAAACACATATTATTATAACTTACATACTATAGTAACCAATTTAGTACTTCAATTGTCTCGTATGATTTATAGATCACTACGTATGAAATGTTTTATTTTTCAATTCTTACGTTGTGAGTTGAACATTAAACTTAGTTTTAAGTGTTTTAAAATGTCATGATTTAGAGTTATGTTTCAATATTTCTCATAATTAATATTTGGTGTCAAACTCTCGAAGTTTGTTAATTAATTAAAATCAATACTAGGATTAATTTTAAAATTATTCTTCATAATTAATTTTTAATAAAATAATACATATCAATAGACAAAAAGTAAATATTTGGTAAAATACATTATTAAGGTATAAATCTTAAAACTATATATCAAATTGAAACAAAATTCAAATATCAATAATAAAATATATTATTTTAAAACGTAAATACTAAATTAAAATCATACTCGTAGATTAATAATAAAAAATACAATACTTTAAAACTTAAATATCAAACAGAAATTAAATCTTAAACTTAAATAAAATATGATGAGATGAGTTTAGACTTTAGATTAATGTTTAAACAAAAAAATAAAAGGTTGGTTTAGGTAAACACTTTACACTAACAAACCTATTTCAATTTGTCTTCAACTTAGTTTGTAAGACCAACTTGGGCTATTAGTTAATTAACTCAAATATTCAAGGTCTTTTTCGAAGGTCTAATATTTGAATTTTTACTCTAATAATTAAAAACGAGACAAAAGAAAATTAAAAATCCCGACCGGTCACGTAAATTGAAGCTTCAAACTTAATCGTATTTATAGAATAACAATATTGAAATATTTCAATTTAAATATATATATATATATATATATATATAAGGTGTGTTTGGGAGTGATTTTGAGATGGTCAAAATCGCTTTTTTCTCTTGTGAAAATCACATTTTTTTTTCAAATGACGGTGTTTGGTATGAACTAAAATTGATTTTAGAAAAAATTATTTCAAATTAACTTTGAATAAATTAAGGAACAGGTGATTTTCGTTTTGTGATTGACCGAACAATACATAAGTTGGTTATCACTTACATCTGTTTTCTTTTAAATCTAGGTATAGTGTATGCATTTAGTGACACAGTTACATTCTACATAACAGATATCAAAACGACGATACACCAATTGAGACACGCACCCATTTGTGTATTAAAGAATACAAAATCAATACGGTTATTTTATTAGAGATTACGAATTAAAATAGACATTTTGAAAGTTCATAACAAAAAAAGAAACAATAACCCTGTCTGTATATACTTGACCAAAATAGGCATTTTCATTAATTTGAAATCTTAATGCATTTGTTTTGATATTGACTCCATATTTTTAAGTAAAAATTTATCGGGATAAAAATTCAATATTCATTGGATGTTCATGCGAAATTAATTGTGTACGTGTAGAAAATTCAAATATTTTAAGAGTTTATAACCAAACATAAATTTGATTGATTGAATTTTACAAACAATTGTACCTATTTTTTTTCTTCTAAATAACTACTTAAACTATCACTCTACCTGTTGTGAAGTGATTTTAAAATTATTAACTCACTTCTGTGCTATTTATCATTTTGAAACAAACATTTAACCACTTTAAATTAGATATAATATTTAATTATACACTTATAAATGTCAATTTAAAGTCGTCAAAGTTGGTCAGATAATTAAAAAAGTGATTAAATTAATTTTGTAAATGAGAAAATTGATTTTAACAAGTTGTACGATCCCTCTCAAACATGACCTAAATCGAGGTAAAATAGGTCCTTCCCATCCATGCCTACTGCCATATCCGTACCCTAACGTTGGATCAATTTTTAGATAAATTAATTCCATAAATGAAGATTTAATTTTAACAAATTTTAAAATAGATTTTATTGTTTTTTCCTTCGTTTAAAAAAATTATATTATATTTTTAAAATTATTTAATATGAAAAAAACAAGTAGTTGAGTTTGGTTGTAAATTCATGTACACACTAATGGCGCACTTGAAAAAGCACTTTGCAATTATGATTGCTGCTCTAAATGGTCTTCATGTTCATATCTCATTGCTCTTCCACGATGTGACTTACACGTAATAATTAACCTTTTTGTCTAATTAATATAATATTTTTTAAATCTAAAGTTATAGACATCTAAGTTTATGACGTCTACTTATTTTAATAAAATATTTAATTTTTCACAAATATTTAATACGTTCGTGTTGCTAAATTTTCATTGACATATCGATATTTCTACAAAGTCTGACACCGACATAAAAAATGTCAGTCGTCATTCTTGTTGTATTGTAAATATTTGATAAAACATGAAAAAATGTTACACATTATAAATAATAAACATTTTAACTTGTTTTAAAACGTTGAATTTTATAAAAATACTTATTCAATAAACTTTTTATGCTCGTAATGAAATGAAAGTTTGATATTTTATATTAGTGTTTTTTCATGAAAAAACAACAAAATTCAATCAGTTGACGTAAGAAACGATGTCTTAATAGTTAGAATAGTTGAAATGACAACAATTTTTGCTATCAACCTCGAGTTATAGTTTCGATCTCTCACTCGAATATCGTTAAAAAAAATTTGTGGTCAAAGGAAGACTGGCTCACGTAATGTTGGTATGACTCATATTCTTAATGATCGATGGTCCGATCCTTCTAACATCAACAAAGTAAACTATGTTAGGTTATTTTTTAAAAATTTTCCATCATACATTTCTCTTTGGTTAAACAAAAACGCATCGTTTAAACACTTAATTTTTTTTTTAAGTTTTTAAAAAGGAAGTTTGTAGTGGAAGTAGTTATAATAAGCTTAATTTTTTTATGAAAGTAATATTTATAAACTTAATTTTTCAAATAAAAACATCAAACTGTTTTTAAGCGGAACATTATTATGTAAGTCTACTTTAGTTTTCTTCGTTTTCAGATTTTGACTTGATTTGTTACAACACCGTAAAAATGAAATAACAACATTTTATTTAGGGGTAGACACGTGTTTGTAGTCTTGTTTTTTTTTAAAATATCAAATGATTCCTATACGATGTCTAAACTTTTAGTTTGGTGTTTTATCGATTACGACATATTTAAAAATAAAAAAAATCTGATATTTTAGTCATAAATTTAAATCTCGTGCTAACGAAGACTTAATTCAATTAATAACCATTTTATACTGAGAACCAAAAAGTTCATAGTTAAAACCGCATGTTTCATTTATTTTGTGTCATTAAAAACAAGACTAAATTTGTGTGTTAAAAAAAACATTAGAGGGGGAAATGGGACACAAACTTCAAATTTTATAATTTAAGGGGTGAATTTATATTTTAACTAAAAGCGATGGGTCAAAATAGAAAAATAAATACCAGTTTGATAGAAATAGAAACCAAATAGGTAGTTGCATTATTAAATACTTTTTATAAAAAAAATAATTGTCAAATAAAGAAAATTACAACCAATGTTACGCTAACAAATAGATACGGAGAAACATAAGACCGGCGGAAACGACTATTCATCTTTATCCTAATTTTATTTTTAATTCTAATTATTAGTTTTAGATTAATATATAAGTTTGTGTACGATTCAGTAAAATTACTGAATTTGAAATAATATTTTAATCAAATTATTTTTTTAAAGAACTTTTTTTTTCTTTTAAGTATTGATTCTAGTTTCAATTTAGTCGTTTAAAATCTTACGATTTTACTCTTAAAATTAAAGTTTTGTTTCAATTTATTTATAAAATTTAGTATTTTTCATTAAATAGTCACTTACAAACATTGATTTCGATATTTGTTAATTAATTTGAAGTAATTATAAAGTAACATTTTAAATTTAATTGCCAAAGTAACGATAAAAACAATGAAACTTAATTAATTATTTAAATTTATTGATCTACAAACGAAAAAAATATTTAGTACAAAATTAAGATTAAAAACGTAAAAATTAAACTTAAAAGATTAAATTGAAATAAAATTCAAATATAAATATAAAATTATAACATTTTAAAACATAAAAACTCAGTCGAATTCAAATTAAAGAAAATAAAGAATTAAACTTGTAGAGTTTTTTCAAAAAAAAAATGAGAAAAAAAGAATACTTTATAGGAAAAAAAATTACTAAAAAACAAAACATTATTATATTTGATTTTTTTATGACATGTAATTATTTTTATCAATTTTTTTTTATTTTTTTAATGGTATTTTTTTCCAATTGTTTTATATAATTTATTGTTTAAATGTCAGCTGTCCCGTCTTTCCAAAAAGTAAAAAGCATAATCCCTTTATATATTGTACTAAAAAATAAAAATAAAAATAAAAGAAAAGAAAGAAAGAAATCTCTTTTGTATATAAAATAATTACGATATCCCAACCGGCGTCTCTGTCGTCCAAATTTTTGATTTATTCTTCAACGAAGTTTCTTCTTCTGCTTCCTCGTCTTCCTTCTCATCATCCGAAACCCTCCGGCAATCTTCACCATCCAACACCTTCATCCCTCTTCGATATTGCCGTTTCATCAGTAAATGAGGTGCAAGAAGCACCACTCCGACTTCACCAGCACCGTCGGCGTTTGCGCTTCCTGTTTACGGGAGCGTCTTTTGTCTATCATCGTCGCTCAGGCACAGGCGGAGAAGAATCATTCTGAACTCACTTCCGGCGGTATTCGCTCCGCGGATGATCCTCGTCCGCCACCGCTCCTCTTCCTTCATTCCGTTTCTCCTCACGCTACGAAATCGGATGAAGATTTATGGAATAATCTCGATCGCGAAGGTAATCGCCGCTCCCGCCATCAGAGATTCTACAGTACGCCACAAATTGGACCTAATTGTAGAACGAACAACAGTGCGAACACTACGTTCGTCAGCACTGGTTCTTTCGATCGGAAACAGAGAAGTAAGAAATTCTCGCTCTGGTCCAAGCTTTTTAGGTCTAGATCCGAGAAATTCGAGAAGAATCACAAAAGTCCTTCTCGAGAATCGCACGGTCCAGGTTCGTCTTCCTCATCGCCATCGTGGTTCTCGACGATCTTCCCCGGCCGTCGGATTAAGCGGCAATCAAGCCTTTCGCCAGTCGAGGAATCGATCCCCGTTGCCGAACGTAGGCATTGCCAAGCGATTGAACGCGGAATGTCGCCGGTAAGAGTATCTGACTCGGATGAAGAGTGTGAAGGTCCCGATCGTTCTCCTATTTCTCAAAAGTTTCAACTGTCTCCAATGGCGGATCCTGGATCGGCGAAACGCGGGAGATTAGGGCAGAATCAGAACGTTTCGGGATTTGCATTTTGTCTGAGTCCACTTATACGAGCAAGTCCGAACCGAAATTGGAACCAGAAGGTAATTCCACCGGAAACTGGCTTTCCCGGTAACATCAGGGTTCCGGCGAAGCCTCATCTCTGTGCGAACCGGTCGAGGAAGATAGCGGACTTTGGAAGAGTCAATCACAACCGTTGATGTTGATTACCGTTGACGTTTGACCACAATATTGATTGTTGATGGTGATACATTTCTCAAAAGTACGATTCTACCCCCCTCCTAAGATTTGTAATTTCCCCCCTTCTTTTACTGAGTGAGAAAAAAAGAAAAAAGTCATACGGTGTCCATGTGCATTAATTTATCATCAATACATAAAATAATAATAATAATAACAACAACAACAAAAACCACTATATTAGACTTTGGGTTTTTTGGAATTTCATTTCTTCCTTTTTTTTTAAATACAATAAAAAAATTATGAAAAGAGGTTATAAATGGTAAATTGACCCTCTTAATTTGAATATGCAAATTTATCCGAATTTTGATTGAGAAAAATGGTAAATTTGAAAAGTGTCATTTTTAAAAAAGAAAAGAAAAGAAAAAGTGTTGTAAAAAGAGGCCATAAATGTCCTATTGCCTCATTTATAATCTAGTTTTTAGTCCATTGCTTATTTGACTTTGCCTCAATTTAATGATTTTCCAATGTTAACTATAATCAGATCCTTGATTGATGTTTTTTTTTTTGTTTGTTAATTATTAGATGACTTTTTAAGGTACTGGGTAATTTACCTCAAGATTGTCTAAAAATGCATCAAATTTAGTTTCTAAGTTATTAATTCAAATATATATACATTTTTATAGGGTATTTAAAAAATAAAACCAATTATAACAATTAGAAATATTGACAAAATATTTACCATTAATAGAAAAATCTAGTGTAATTGATTTTTGTTTTTAGTGATTGTTTATGTGAAGTGTAAGTGGGTTTGTTTTTTAAAAAAAAAAAAAATTAAAAAAATCTCTAAAAAAATAATTAAACAAACTATTTACACCTAAAAACCACTAATAATTTGTTTTTTTTTTTACGTTTAAATATTTTTTTCACTTTACTAAGTTACTGTTTCATTTTTTTTGCATGGTGAGTGAAAAATTAAAGGATTAATTTTAGAAAATGATTGATGTTGCATTATTTTTAAATGTTAATTGAGTTACATTCAGTAAAATTATCAAAAATGAACAAAATTGACAAAATATTTATAAAATAGTTAGTGCAATAGATTTTTGTTTTTCAATAATTTTTCTATGAGGTATTAATAGTTTTTTTTTTTTTTTTTTTTTTACATTTGATAAAAACCCTTATATTAATGTGTACGTAATTTTATATATAATATTTTTTCTTACAAAACCGACCTATTGTTATTATTACCGGATAGAGATAGTTCAACTAAATCATGATGTATAAATGGCTTAGTTGGAATCTTCCCACTCCAATCAATAGTTCACTTTATGTTAATTGTTTTTTTTTTTTTATTTAAACTCAATTGCTTGATTAGACTTATGACTAAATCAACTAATTTATAAAATAAAATTATCAAACTATTTAATTGAAGATAAATAATATTGCGTGCAAATGTATGAATCAGATAAGATGACTCTTATATTAAAATACATTGTTGTGTATTAACCTATGAAACAAAGACTACATACTAGAGAGAAAGTACGATGTTTTCTTAAATCTATACATTACCGTATGCACGCTTTATATACATTTTTATATTAGTATTTTGAATAATTATTTTTACGATCGGTGAATTTAGACTTTAGATCATAAATCTTAATTTCTGCTGTAAAATGTATTCGGCGTTTTTCAAAAAATTGAACAATAAAACCCTAAATGTATAGTTTAGGGAATTATTATTAGATAAATTATCATGAATAGCAACAAAAAATGCAAACTATTTGTAAAATATTGAAAAAAAAAACTTTTAATTATTATTTATGTTCTGGTCAATGTCTAATATAAAATGGGGGGTCCCACAAAAAGAAAGTGGCGTACGGTAATAACGATGGATTCGTGGCATGGGAGGACACGTGGCAAGGGGAGTGTCGACGGCAAGTGGTAGTGGGAAGGCTTGCTTGTGAGGATTTAATGCGGTGTGACTCGCTCACACAGAAACCTAATAAGTTGACTGTATTTTCTATTGATTAAAGTCATCAACGTCATTAGTTGGCTTGTGGGGCCCCTGGATCGTAGGGACCTCACTCCATCTCCATTATTAACGGTCACGAACCGCTGAGTCCTTTTTCATATTTTATTTACATCCATTATCTTTTGACTCAAAATACTTTTTTTAAAAAAATGAAAATAAATAAAATCCAAAATACACGTTTAAGGGTTTATAACCTTGTTTAATTAATTAAATAAGTTTTATTTTCGATTTTTAAATATTAATTTAGAATGTCTTGTTTAATAAGATTTTTATAAGTTTTAAATGTGTTTTTCAACTAAAAATTCAATTTGTGTTTAACAAGTCACTCGATTTTTTGTTTCATAGTTACAAAATTCACAACATTATAGTCTTTCTTTTAATTAATACTTTAATGCAAAATGAAAAATTATTGTAAAATTAAACAAAAATACTTAAAACATTTACAAAAAAAAAGAATAGCAAAATTTCATATATATATTTCTATTAATGTTCATCTGTGATATTAATAAATACTGAAAAAATTCATTGGTGTATGTTATTGATAAAACCTAAATTTTTTTGTTGTATCTTATAAATATTTTTTTTGTTCATTTGATTGTAATTTATAAAATTAGTATTACTGTTTTTTTATTTAATGTTTGAGCTTTTAAATCTATGTTTTGATTGAGATAAATTTATTTTAAATTTAAATTAGTTGTTGAAGTGTAGGATCCTTGCTAGGTTTTAATATTTATGTTGTTCAATGCATACCAAGGACCATGCTATGATATCAAACTTGTTGTCGTTGGATACGATAATTAATAGAACGATTGAGTAGCTTAGTCATCACGTCTTTTTTAAGAGCATAGGATGAAAAATCGAATCATCGGAAAAAGATGCATAATCAACATGACTACTGAATTATGTTTGAATTGACAACTAACATTTCAATGTAATTCATATACTATGATGTTTAATTAATAAATATAAATTGGTAAGTTTGGAGACCTCTCTTAAACTTTTGAACAATCTCGTATGACTCAGCCTATGTTGTTAGAATTATTATTGTCATTTTGAAAAATGACCTGTAAATTGTAAGCAATTATAATAATAACCAATAAAAATTTAGCTCAACTGACACCGATGTATATCGAGAATAAAAAAATCATTGATTCAAATCTGCTACCCCATTTGTACTCTTAAAAAGGTAATTAGAATGAGATGTGATCGTGATAACGACAAAAATCATATGGTTTTTGGGATCATTTATGGACATTTATTGTTCTTGGAAATCATTAGCATTAGAAAAAGTTAGTGTTACCTTTGGGACAGAGAATAATTACTTTGACTCGTACACATGTATTTATTTTATTTTTAAAAACATTAACTTTTAGAAAACTCGGTGGAGCAAAGACTATCTAAAATCATAATAATTATTTTTTTATTACAATAAATACTATTTAAATTTTGTCAATTAGCTTATTATTTCACAACTTACATTTGCTATAATTTTTACTATTTTACATTCAAAATCGTTTTTTATTATTTGCTACAGTGTTTAGTAGTCGTTTGATGACTGTATTCAATTTTAATAATCGTTTGATGATTGTTTTGTTTTAAATTTTCAATTTTAAAATTGGACTTTGTTTTTTTATTTCAAGATCCTTACACGACTGTCAATTTTCTTAAAATGATATTTTAATTTTTAACCGTTAGTAAAAAACTGGACATAGAAATAAGGTTTTCTTTTCTTTACAAAAAAAGGAAAAAGTGCCTTGTTCAGTAAACATAAACGTTATTTTGTACGTTGACTTAAATTTAAGAATCACGAAATGATTACTCAACGAAATTTTATTTTTAGTTATTTATTTATTTTTTGCTATATCTTGCAAAAAGGAAACACACCCAATAAAAAACAAAGCCAAAACAATTTGACTTTATCAAAATTAATTCGAACCAAACTGAATCTCCTATAGTTCAACAAGATGTACTGAAAAAGTTATTTTCTTTAAAATGAATTTTGTGTTTGTATTAAATTATTATAATATATGATTAATAATTATTTATTGGATGCAGAGGCTCAATAATTACAACTTCAAATCTGTACAATTTATGAAATTCAACGTTCAATCATTATTTAAGCCTTAAAACGATGATGGAGTAGAAGTGTTTATGGGCCGTACATTAGACTGGGCTCAAGGATTTAGTTTGGGCTTTAGTTTTCATCTGACCCAAACTTTTATCATGAGTTTTGTATTAAATTGAAATTCTGGCTGGAAGCCACTCTAATTATTCGGATGGATATTGAGTTGGATAATTATAATGAGCAATAATTTTAGAAATAATAATTAAATGCATAATAACATATTTTAAAAATTTGTAATTATAACAATTTTCTAAAAAATGTTGATGTATATGCTGAAAATTTGAATCTAATTGCTATACAAATTACAAAATAGGAGGCCAAAATAATATTAAAAAGAAAAGATCAAGACACGTGCTTTGCGCGTGCCATTTACCTTCTTTTCGGACCCTAGGCTGAATAATTTAATCAATAAGTTCAGTGTTAAAAGTAATTGAGAGCTCACCGCAAGAAAAGAAAAGTTCGAGAAAAATGGCGCTGAGGGCAGCCGTTCTTCGCCATCTTCGAGTTCCAGTCCAATTCTCTGCCCTAGCTCGCCGGGAGTGCCAGCCGACGCCGTGTTCCCGTGATTCTCTCCGGCTATTTTCATCCCACGACGATCACTCTACAAAGGACGAGGTCACTGAGAGAGTTATCTCGGTTATCAAGCGCCACCCGAAAGTCGATCCCTCCAAGGTGATTCGATCTAATCCCTTCCTTTTCAATTTTTTTTTCAGCTTATTGATTTAGTTTTTCAAGACGGTTGAGACAGATTTTGCCGATTTAGGAAATGCGGGGGAATAGGTTGGAGGTATAGAAAATCTTAATATGCCGATTCAATGATTTCTATTTTCTGATATGCGATCGGGTTTTAGGGTTTTGAATACCATCTTCTTTACGATATTCTTTCTCCATATTCTTTTTCAATATAAAGAAAACAAATTTCGCCATCTTCTTTCTCTTATCTTGTTCATCACTGGCTGCATTTTTTGACTCAGCCCACATATCATCTTCTCTTCTTTATGACTAATCTTATTTTTTGTATCTCCATTTACTCAAAAGATGCATTTTGTTGGCTAACTTGTGCCAGCCGTTAGTTTGCAACTTGCTCGTAAACTACATAGAACTTTAACTCTTGCTTCCTGCACGATTAAGTACTCTGGTTTCTGGGCTTTTGATCATTGGATTGAGATTAACCTCCTCACGGCTTGACTTCATCCTGCTGTATTCCTAACATATCCGGCCTATGCTATAGTAGATAATACACACTATTTTGTGTCATTCCTAAGCAATTGGCTATGCTGTAGTTAATCAAACATACATGTTGAGTCGATCCTAATGATTAGGGACGATCAAGGAGTTTCTATTGTTATTTTATGGTCACTTGCAAGAAGCATCTATTTCCTACTAGACTTCAAATTATAGCTTGGCTGAAATGTTGCTGCAATTATCGAGTTTTGTGTAATTTATTTGCAGGTGAGCCCTGATGTTCATTTCCAGAAAGATTTGGGTTTAGACAGCTTGGACACTGTGGAGATTGTAATGGCCTTGGAAGAGGAGTTCAAGCTAGAGATACCAGACAATGAGGCTGATAAAATCGATTCCTGTAATCTTGCAATTGAGTACGTATACAACCATCCAATGGCTAGTTGACAAAGTACTAGCATTTTTCTCTTTATTTATTTTATTTGGTGTTTTGGAGTATGTTATTCAGTGAAAGATTTTTCATCTCAACATTGTTGTTTTGACCGTTCTTGGGGGTTTGTTGAGAGTCGCAATCCTTTACCCTGTTATGGAAAATAATTGTAACTGCTTGAAACATAATACATTCTGTCTAGACAAATTTTTCAGGGCCTAGAACGGTCATAACTTCAAACTCTTGCTATTCATGTGGTGGTAGAAAGGGTTTTGCATCTTAACATCTATGAGATCTTTTCATCCTGCTCATATGATTATCCTTTTGACTGAGGGGAGCTTAGAATCACAGCTCTGAATCCCAAGGATAATCAAATTGATTGCTTTGAAAGTGTATCTTCTCTTACACACCATATATAATCCTTGTGCTTTTGATACTCCACAAGAAGACATTGTTTGCCTTCATCTTCTCTACTGCACTATTTTAATTAAATGGGTCATTTTGCCTTATGCTGGTGATACTCTATAGACCGCTTTTGCTTAGTTTGAGTTTAAGATGAGATCATTTTCCTCCATAGTTTTGATCGTTTCTTGATGCACTGTTTTAAATATAAAGAATTTTATGTTTATATTGTTGAACTTTGAAGTGTCTAATAAATGTCAAATTGTTATTTGTCAAGAGCATATTAGATAATAGAAAGTTTAGAGACCTATTTGATACGTATAGAGTTCAGAAACTTATTGGACGTAAACTTAAACTGTTTAAGAACTGAGCACGAGTCTAAGTTTAAGACCTATTAGACATAAACCTCAAAGTTTAGAGATGAAACTTGTAATGAAGACGATTTTCCTTTTGTGATTGATGTTTTGTAGTTTTTGCTTAGAAGCATCATCATCTGAATTGATTGACTTGCAATGCTTATGTATGTAACCTAATTGGGTGATGCTTGCTTGAAATGGTTGACATCTTCATTTTGTCTGATTTTTTGGAATTCTTTGATGATTGTCATTGGTTTTATGAGAATGCTGTCAAATGTCTGAAATGAAATATATGGCAGTGGCCAGTTACATGTTTATAATGTTGAGGTTTTAAAGTTATTAAAATATTTTGCTCATACGTTTCACTTATAAACAGAAAATTAGAAGCTATAAATCATTAGTTTTAGTGTATGGTTTTATCCCTTAATACAGTACTTATATTTACATTTTACAAATTATTTGAAATGTTCATACGTTGGCTTTTCTTTTAGATTGAATCTCCGACCTTTAAGGGTTGAGGCCGTGTGTCAATACATTTCCTTTCTACTCTCTCTCTTTCTTAAATAAATATTTGATTTTTTTTAAATGAAAGCTCGAGCATCAATATAATATTAGTGTGTAAAACTTGGAAGGGGTATAAGTAGCCATTTACAACTCAATTTGATGCATTTCAAACTCGAAAGATACACTTTGACATTTTACAATATCATTCATATATATCTACATTTTGCCCTAAAAAAAGTTGTATTTTGCCTTCAATATAGAATACAATTGTTTGGTAAGGGCTATATATCAACTAATGCTAACAATGTACAAATATTAAATGTGTTAATATTGAATCTTGTTAACCAAAATAAAACGAAGTTTGGGAGTAAATTGTAGCCATTGAAACACAGAGACCAAATAAAAGAAGTAAACTTCACATCAATGGATAAAAGTTAACATTTTGAAATTTAATGATCGACTGAAAATTAGATTGGATTTGGTTGAACGACTTTTTAGACTTAATTCTTTGTATGGGTTGAAAAAAATTTCTACTCAAATAATCTTTATTAAAAATGAATCTAACCTAACACATTTGATTGGGTTGGTTTGAGCTACTTGCATCCTTCATTTAATTTTTTTCAAGAAAAGAAGTAAATTATTAATATGTAACAATTTAATTTAACTATTTTCATATATTGAACTTATATATTTGTAGCATAAGAAAAAAAAATGAAAGTTAATAATAAGTTCAAGTTGGATTGAGTTGATAACATAACTCAAATTGGACAAATTGGTTTAGTTGATTAAAATAAGTATAATTAGAGATTAAAATCGTACAAATTACAAATATACGGGACCAAAATAATATTTAAAAATATATATATATATATATATATATATATATTTAACACACGTGCTTTGCGCGTGCTATTTACCTTCGTTTCGGACTCTACACTGAATAATTTAATTAATAAGTTCAGAGTTCGAGTGATTGAGTAGTCACCGCAAAAAGAGAAAAGTTCGAGAAAAATGGCGCTGAGGGCAGCCGTTCTTCGCCATCTTCGAGTTCCAGTCCAATTCTCCGCCCTAGCTCGCCGGGAATGCCAGCTGACGCCGTGTTCTGGTGGATCTCTCCGGTTATTTTCATCCCACGACGATCAGTTGGCAAAGGACGAGGTCATTGAAAGAGTTCTCTCGGTTATCAAGTGTCACCCGAAAGTCGATCCCTCCAAGGTGATTCGATCTAATCCCTTCATTTTCAATTGTTTTTTTCACCTTATTGAGTTAATTTTTCAAGACGGTTGAAACAAATTTTGCCGATTTAGGAAATGCGGGAAGAGTAGAAAATCTTAATATGCCGATTCAATGGTTTCTATTTTCTGATATGCGATCGAGTTTTAGGGTTTTGGATATCTTTTCGGTGAATTCCAATTCGTTTTCTTGGTTCTATCATGTGCTTCATTTATGGGAATTGGTAATTGGGATCCTATTTGATTTTTTCTTTACTGATTGGTGGTAATTTGAGAGAGAGAACATATCCCCTCAAACCATAAAGCACGACGATTTATTCCATGCTAAAGTGTTAATCTAGAAAGTCTATTCTAATAATTTCTGCTAAAACGTCATTTCCCAACTTATTTGATTTGGCATCATCTGGATTAGTTACTTTTTTCGAGTTTTGGTCGACTGTTGTACTGCATTCAATATCTCTCCGTTTATGTGAGTTTCTTGGATAGATTCACTAGCGATTAACTTGACACCTATGGTTTAGGATTCGTGAAAGGTTTCTTGTCTTATACATTTTAGATAAAATTGATGAATCGATGAAGATAACAGATCATAATTTGTCGAAGTCGAAGGGTGGTCAGTTCTATTTTAAAGGGCACATCTTGGCTACTGTATTCCAAGTAAGATCACGCAGACATGATAGCGTGGGTTTTCATTAAAGAGAAGAAAAAAAATGGTTTTAACACTGTAATGCTCTTCTCCTTCACTTTATAGCTCATAAGCATAAAGCGTCTTTCTCTTATCTTGTTCTTCCTTCGCTTCATTTTTTGACTCAGCCAACATATCATCTTCTCTTCTTTATGACTAATCTTATTTATTGTATTGTCATTTACTCAAAAGATGCATTTTGTTAGCTAACTTGTCCCAGCCGTTTCTTTGCAACTTGCTCATAAACTCCTTAGAACTTTAACTTCTGCTTCCTGCACTATTAAGAACTCTGGTCTCTGGTCTTTTGATCATTGGATTGAAATTAACTTCCTCATGACTTGACTTCATCCTGCTGTATTCCCAACATATTCGGGCTATGCTATAGTAGAAAATGCACACTATTTTGAAACATTCTTAAGAAATTGGCTATTCTATAGTTAATCAAACATACGTTTTGAGTCGATCCTAATGGTTAGGGACGATCAAGGAGTTTCTATTGTTATTTTATGGTCATTTGCAAGAAGCATATCTTTCCTTCTAAACTTCATAGCGTGGCTGAAATGTGCTGCGGTTATCGAGTTTCGTGTTATTTATTTTCAGGTGAGCCCTAATGTTCATTTCCAGAAAGATTTGGGTTTAGACAGCTTGGACACTGTGGAGATTGTAATGGCCTTGGAAGAGGAGTTCAAGCTAGAGATACCAGACAAAGAGGCTGATAAAATAGATTCCTGTGATCTTGCAATTGAGTATGTATACAACCATCCAATGGCTAGTTGACAAAGTACTAGAATCTCTCTTTATTTTTTTTTATTTTTTTTTTTGTGTGTGTTTTTGGAGTATGTTATTCAGTGCAAAAATTTCATCTAAACATTGTTGTTGACCGTATGGTTATAACTTTAAGCTCTTGTTATTCATGTGGTAGAAAGTGTTTTGCATCTTAACATCTATGAGATCTTTTCATCCTGCTCGTATGATTTTCCTTTTGACTGAGAAAAGCTTAGAAACCTAAACTCTGAATCTCAATGGGAATCGAGTTGGTTTGCTTTGAAGGTTGATATTCTCTTTCATACTCTATAGCTTTTGCTTAGTTGATCTCAAGAAGAGATTGTTTACCATCATCTTCTCTACTGCACTATTTTGAATACAAATGATGTCATTTTGCCTTATGCTGTTGATACTCCATAGCTTAGCTTTTGCTGGGTTCGAGTCCAAGAACAGATCATCTTCCTCCAAAGTTTGATCTTCTCTTTATACACAAACTTCAATTTTACATCCAATTGATTCGTTATAATAAAAGGTTAAATTGTTATTTGTTAGGAACTTATTCGACACGTAATTAAATGTTGAGGAACCTATTAGGTTGAGGTACTTACAAAGTTTAGGAACGAATCATACATAAAATTGAACTTAAACTTTTTAAGAACCGAATACCAGCTCTTTAAGTTTTACGATTTAGAACGATTTGCCCTTCGCTATTGATGTTGAGTTTCAAAATTTATAATTACATTTTGCTTATACGTTTCACTTCTAAATAGAAATTTGGAAGCTATAAATCATTAGTTTTAGTATATGATTTTATCCCTTAAATACAGTACTTATATTAATAGAAATTTTAATGGGTCGTACATGGAGTCGGCCCAAAAAATGTGTTGGGCTTAAAATATGGCTTGGGCCTAGTTTTTTTGTTTGACATAAAAACTTGTAATGGGCTTGAATTGAGTTGAAATGGACCTGAAGCGACTCTAAATTACTTGGGATCCATTTATAATTTCAAGTCCAATTGGACCGTGGCTAACTTCATGCAAGTGTATGTTTTATATCGAGGAAATGTATAAAAATATTAAAATCGGTAGTTATTTTCCCCCAAAAAATTCTTCTATTTTAATGCAAAGATTATCACACGTATCAAATTCAAGTCTAAAGTGCAATTTGATTAATTATTTATGGAAAATAAAATTGATGAATGTTCCACGTCGTGGGTAATTTTTTTTTTTGTTCCTTATCAAGGGATTTAAATTAAAAAGTAAGTAAATATCTTTAAATAAATAAAGAAATAGAAATTGTTAGGAATAGGGGAAAAAACTGTTTTTGCATATAGAAAAAAAAATGAATGAGAGTAACATCTAAAAAGATTGATAAGTTTTGGTATTATTTGTTACATAACGTTGATTTCTTTTAAATTAACTAATATACAACGATACCAAGTAATTAAGAAAAACCAAAGTTAAATGTGTTAATATTAAATCTTGTTAATAAAACGAAATTTTAAGGTAAAATTGTAACGTTTGAAACCTATAGACTAAATACACAAAAGTAAACATCAAATCAATAGGTAAAAGTTAACATTTTGAAATTTAATGATAGAGTGAGAATTAGACCCAAAATTCAAAAGAAGAAAAAAGTTATCATTTCTTTAACATATAAAATTAGCCTATGTTCGTGGGTTGGGTTGAGTTGAATAACTTTTTAGACCTAACCTTGTTGTTCGGTTGTAAATTTGTTCCACCCAAATAATTTTGAATAAAAAACTAATCCAACTCAATCCAACCCAACTTGTCTTGTAGTTGGGTTGGGTTGGTTCAGGTTATTTGGCCATTCATTTGATTTTCTTACAAAAAAAAAAAAAAGTAAAATATTAAGACATAAAAAATTGATTTAACTCTTTCCGTATATCGAGTTTATGTAATTGTATCATAAGCAAAAATATATATATATATAGATATATATATTAAAAATTAATAGTAAGTTCAAGTTGGTTTGAGTTATTTTAGGTGACTCGTAAACCAATTTAATCTAACTAAACTTAGCATAATTGAGTTGATGACCTAATTTAATATGCACTGTTGATTGATTTTTTCAAGTCATCGAATCTTTTGGAACACCACTAATAAAAACAGTTATAGTTAGATATTAAAATCGTACAAATTACTAAATACGAGACCAAGATAATATTAAAAAAAAGTTTAAGACACGAGCTATATCCGTGTCATTTACTCTTTTTTTTAGATGTTTGGTTGAAACTATTTTTGTAAATTGAGTTGATAATTATCATTAAAAAAATTAATTAATAAAGTTGTGAAAAATATAACTTATGATCCAATATATAAGCTAACACAAAGAACGAAATAATAAACCGTCAGTCCACTTGGGTGAATTATTTAAACCCACCCAACTTAAGTGGATGTGGTTTACCCCACTGAATAATTTATAGAGTTCCGAGCTCGAGTAATTGGTTTCGCAAGAAGGGAAAAGTTCGAGAAAAATGGCGCTGAGGGCAGCCGTTCTTCGCCATCTTCGAGTTCCAGTCCAATTCTCCGCCCTAGCTCGCCGGGAATGCCAGCCGACGTCGTGTTCCGGTGGATCTCTCCGGCTATTTTCATCCCACGACGATCACTTGACAAAGGACGAGGTCATTGAGAGAGTTCTCTCGGTTATCAAGTGCCACCCGAAAGTCGATCCCTCCAAGGTGATTCGATCTAATCCCTTCCTTTTCAATTGTTTTTTTAGCTTATTGAGTCAGTTTTTCAAGACGGTTGAAACAAATTTTGCCGATTTAGGAAATGCGAGAAGAGTAGGTTGGAAGTGTAGAAAGTCTTAATATGCCGATTCATTGATTTCTATTTTCTGATATGCGACGGGGTTTTAGGGTTTTGAATATCTTTTCGGTGCAATTTCAATTCGTTTTCTTAGTTCTATTTCACGTGCTTCATCTATGCGAATTGGTAATTGGGATCCCATTTGATTTTCTCTTTACTGATTGGTAGTAATTTGAGAGAGAACATAGCCCAAACCATAAATCACAACTATCTATTCCATGCTAAAGCGTTAATCTAGAAAGTGGATTCTGATAAGTTCTGGTAAAATGTCATTTCCCTGCTTATTTGATTCGATATATAAGTGTTGGCCGACTGTTGTATTGCATTCAATATCTCTCCGTTTATGTGGGTTTCTTGGCTAGGTTCACCAGGGCTTATCAATTGACACCTACGGTTTAGGATTCGTGAAAGGTTTCTTGTCTTATACATTTTAGATAAAATTGATGAATCGATGAAGATAACAGATCTTCTCTTCTTTATGACTAATCTTATTTATTGAATTATCATTTACTCAAGATGCATCTTGTTAGCTAATTTGTCCAAGCCGTTACTTTGCAACTTGCTCATAAACTCCATAGAACTTTAACTTTTGCTTCCTGCACTATTAAGAACTCTGGTGTCTGGTATTTTGATCATTGGATTGAGATTAACCTCCTCATGACCTGACTTCATCTTGCTGTATTCCCAACATATTTGGGCTACGCTATAGTAGATAATACACACTATTTTGAAACATTCCCAAGAACTTGGCTATGATACAGTTAATTGAACATGCATATTGGGTCGATCCTAATGGTTAGGGACGATCAAGGAGTTTCTATTGTTATTTTACGGTCAGTTGCAAGAAGCATCTCTTTCGTAGTAAACTTCAAACTATAGCTTGGCTGAAATGTGCTGCGTTATTGAGTTTCGTGTTATTTATTTGCAGGTGAGCCCTAATGTTCATTTCCAGAAAGATTTGGGTTTAGACAGCTTGGACACTGTGGAAATTGTAATGGGCTTGGAAGAGGAGTTCAAGCTAGAGATACCAGACAAGGAGGCTGATAAAATAGATTCCTGTGATCTTGCAATTGAGTACGTATACAACCATCCAATGGCTAGTTGACAAAGTACTCACATCTTTCTCTTTGTTTATTTATTTCTTTGGTGTTTTTGGAGTATGTTATTCGGGGAAAGAATTTTCATCTCAACAATGTTGTTTTGACCGTTCTTGGGTGTTTGTTGAGAGTAGCAATCTTTTACACTTTGATGGAAAATAATTGTAAGTGCTTGAAACATAATACATTCTGTCTAGACAGATTTTCAGGGCCTACAATGGTTATATCTTTAAACTCTTGCTATTCATGTGATCGAGATCTTTTCATCCTGCTCATATGATTTTCCTTTTAACTGAGAAGAGCTTACAAACCCAAACTCTGAATCTCAAGGAGAATCGAGTTGTTTGCTTTGAAAGTTGATATTCTCTTTCATATTCCATAGCTTTTACTTAGTTCGATCTCAAGAACAGATTGTTTACCTTCATCTTCTCTAATGCACTATCTTAATACAAATGATGTCATTTTGCCTTATGCTGTTGATACTTCATAGCTTAGCTTTTGCTGGGTTCGAGTCCAAGAACAGATCATCTTCCTCCAAAGTTTGATCTTCTCTTGATACACTGTTTCTGAATTGTGTAAAAAGTTGTCTAAGATTTTGAACCTTAGAAAGTGTTCAATAGATCCCTAGACTTCTAATTTTGTGTCTAATAGGTAATACAAACTTCAATTTTATATCCAATGGATTCGTTATAATAAAAGGTTAAATTGTTATTTGTTAGGAACTTATTAGATACGTAATTGAACGTTGATAGATTTGTTAGGTAGAGGTACTTATAAAGTTAGGAACTTATCGTACATAAAATTGAACTTCAACCGAATACTAGCTGTTTAAGTTTTAGGATCTAAGACGATTTGCCTTGTGCGATCGATGTTTGGTAGTTTTTGGTTAGAAGCCTCATCATTTGAATTGATTGTCTTGCAATGTTCATTCATGTAAATTGATTGGATGATGCTTTCTTGAAATGCTTGAAATGTTCGTTTTGTTTGGTGTACTTATAATGAATTGAGCCAATGTTTTGAATTTTGAAATATATTTTGAATATTATTATTATTATTTTGAAATAATAAACACACATATCACACAACCTATTAAGCCAAACATGCTTTTATTAATCTATTTAAAATATTCAAATTTTATTAAATTACAACTTTGGTCCTTTGGTTTTAAAAAAAAATAAAATTTAATTCGACATCATAAAGTTATAATTTAGTATTTATAGTTGAATAAATCTATGTAATTGATGGACACTGATCGGAGAATTTTTTATTTGATCTATTTTTATATATTTTTAAAATCTCCAAAATTAAATTCAAATTTTAAGGTTCTCTTTCCTTAAGGACGCATGTTGAGAATAGAGAGCGCAATGGCGGTTAACTCGAACACATCGTCATTCCGCTTTGTCAATGGCGAAACTATGCCCTCCATTTCCTTAAATCCGTCCTCACAAGTCGTAACTGCATCCATAACCGAACTCAACTTCACATTCACCTCTTCATACCGCTTCCGTCCGTACTCCTTCGCCGCATCGTCCACCGTCTCGACAGCGTCAGAATACAGCTCTTCACAATCGCTCAGCCGCGCCCTCACGTACGAATCCGGCGACGCTTTCTTCTTCTTATTCTTAAGTAATTGCTCGATGTACCGCCGCGTACTGGTCGTGTTCCTTTCAATCAACTTGATCGAGATGGCGCCGAGTTCGTAAAGGTCCGCCGTGTCGCTTCCAGGAGCAGCGGCGAGTGATCGGAGACAGAAGTCGAGGTGGACGTTCGGATTGCTTGCGGCGGAGATCTCGCAGGTTCGTAAAACGATGTCGTTTGCGGAGGTGGATTGTAAATTGAAGAGGACAAAGAAGGAAAATGCGAGCGCGATGAAACGGTGCGTATAAGTAAAACTCATGTTTTTAATAATATTTGAAATTGGGAATTTCGAATTATTGAATTGGGCAATTGAAATGTACTTGGTTTAAGTATATATAGATAGATGGAGGATTACTTTTATTTTTTTTTATTTTATTATCTAAAATATTATTTTGGTACCATTTCTTTTTCTTTCTAATTTTAACTTTTATATTTTCAATAAATTTCAATGCTACATTCAAGTTAACTTTTATTTGATTCAATAATAATAATAATAATAATATTTTCATGCAAGAAAATATAATACATGGATATGTTTTCAAAACCGATAGTTAAAATATAAAAATATTTTGATATTTGGATTATTTTCAAATATAACAAAATAAACAAAAACATTTACAAGATATTGCAAATTTCAGAATATCCCTTATAATAGAAGTGTATTATGTTATAAAATTTGTTGTATTTATAAAATTTTTCAGCAATTTGGTCATTTACAATAATTTTTCATACATTTTTTTGAAGCAATAAGCTAGTAGTAATGAATAAATTTAAGATTTATTGAAACTACGTACATTAAAATTAGACATTTAAAAATACAAGAAGTAAAATTGAATAAATTTTAAAATATAAATATCAAATAAAATTCTAATTTTAAAAAATCGACGGTTTGTTAAAATGTCGTTTTTGTCTATATATATGTTGTATTTTGTTTATTTTTAGTCAATATATTTTTGACAGTCTAACCAACTAATTTCAATAAATCTAAAATTTAGACTTTTAAAGTTTTTTTTTTTAAAATCAAAAATTGATTTAATAGTAATAACAACAATGATTTTCTTGCAATAAAACATAGTGAGAATAGTAATAGAAGAGACTAAATACAATATTTTATAAAAAAAAACAAATGAACTAAAATTGAATAAATTATTAATTTAAAAAAAAGGACAAAATTGATATTATTTTATTTCTGGAAACATGGAATTGAAATTACGAGATGGAATAAAGAAGAAATGGAAGTTGCTTGTGGACAACTGGAGATTTGGGGATGGCTGATATCATAAAATTAAATGATGGGATTAGGAAGACATAACGTGGGGAAAATCGGATTTGCTTTGCTGGAGATTACATAAGCCTTTGGTGATCGGTTGGATCCTTCCACCCTCTAATCCACGTGGCATGGTTTTATGTTATAGAGATTGAAACTTCTACCTACAGAGAGTACGTGTACTGTCATTGAGCAAAACCTACTTTAACTATCACCCTCTAATCCACGTGGCATGATTCTACGTCTAGAGATTGAAACTTCAACCTTTAGAAACAGAGTGATCATTGATCAAAACCTACTTTAACAATTTGTATTTTTCAGGTTTGTTTCCATTTAATGGTTATTGTTTTTTTTGGAGAATAAAGTGGAGGAAATATAGGAGTTTTTTTCCTCCCTAAAGTAATTAAGGGAATTCCACCCCCTAGCTTCTTTCTAATAGCACGAGAAAGTAGGATTAATGTGGTAGTTGGGCTATATATTTTCTGGTCTAAACCAAAATGTAGCCGTTTTCTTGACAACAAAATATTGAAAAGCAAAAAACGTCACGTGTTTTCTTTATGACCATTTGATCAGTATGACAGATTGGATCCATGGATTAAGCTCATACCACAATCGATAATTTGGATGTAGCCTAATTGTGATAAGGATGGATAGGATAAAATAAGTAACTTGAAAGTAAGATCCAATCGATTTTAAACCAACTAGAGAATTAAAGCCTTGGCTGAAGTTCAAGTTATGGCCCAAAAGTTAGGCCTATGCCAACCAAGGTCTTTGGAAAACTAGAAAAATAGAGTTAATCCATTCGTTAAGGTTATTTTAACCGATTTTCTTGCAATTCCTTTCTTAATTTAGAGACAATTTAAATTGTTATTTGAACTCCAACATCAAAATAGTCCATTTTCAAATTTTTATGGACCAAATTGAACTCAAACGTCAATGACCAAAAGTTGTATTTTCTTTATATATACTAAGAAAGAGAAATTTTCTTTTCTTATGTGGACTTAGGGTTGTGTTCTTGAGTCAGTCCTGTGAGTGATTTGATGGCGACTAAGATATTAATGTTCGTAAAGATATTTCTTCTTTTCCTTTGGTGTTATTAGCTTGAGATGATATCCCTCATTTGATAGTCGCTTTGTTATCAATAAATCTAGATTTTTGATGAACATCGAACACTCTTTTGAACGATCAATTTTGATGACTTCTTCCTACTCGAGCTGTGGGCTTATTATTTGTTTTGTTTTTTTTACTATATTAATTTGTTGGAAAAATAAATAAATTAAAAGGAAAAAAAAAAAAAGTAAAACCCTCCATGGAATGAAAGACAACTTCCAAAAAATTGCAAAAGACAGCAACAGATAAGGGGAGAAGCTAAACCCACAGCCACCTTTTACGCTCTTCCCAATTCTTTCTTCTGAGCTTCCAAGAAACGGCATCAATGGCGTACCTCAGGACCGCCATGGATTCCGCCTTCTGGGACTTGAACATTTCTTCTCCTCAAACCCTTGCTGGAACCGCCAAAGCCGTCCCTGGCGAACCATTTCCTCTCGATGGAGCTCGTGGCAGCCGTGCCCTCAGGATTCAGCAACTCTCCCTCCTCGGCAATGGGTTTCCTCTCGGAATTATCCCTTCCTACTCTCCCACTGCTCACAAGGAGTTAGGCTCCTTTTCTCTTCAGTCGCTCTTGCTCAGGCTACCTGGCGCTGATTGGTGAGTAGCAATTACCAATGTTTTTTTCTTCATCTCTTTGACTAGCGATAACGTCGATTGTTTGGCTATATTGAAAATATTAGGGAAAATTAACTGTGTCTGCTGTTGTAATGATCAACTACAAGAAAAGAAAAGAAAAAAAAAAAGAAGGTAGAAATGAACTTAGCCTCATTGAATCATTTGTGTTTACTTAGATATCTGAACTTTACAATCTTAAGTTCGTAGGTTAGTGTAGGTTATTTCTTTATGTTTTCTGACATTTCTTCAATCAACTGCTACAGTGTTTTCTTTATGGGGTCCGTTCCTGGGGTTTTGATTGCTTAATTTTACTTGCAGTTTTCAATTAGTAGTGTCACACTCTTATCCAGCTCCAGAGTTCCAGTGTATATATTTTATAGTTTTTGCTTCTTTGAAGTTGAATTTTTCTTGACAGTAGTGAAGAAGGTGAATCAAATATTTAAGACATTTGTTTTATTACCATGGTTTTTGGTATTGAGTTTTTGAAAATTATACTTGTTTCTCACAATTTCTTTACGCTAGTTTTCATCTTTCTTAAATAAACATTTTAATTTTTAAAACATCAGTAAGAAAATAGATAACAAACCAAAGAAACCTTTAGGAACGCAGAACGTAGAAGTAGTATTTATAAACTCAAGTTTTAAAAACCAAAAACCACAAGGTTTATCAAGCAAAAGGGTCATGGTTTTCTAAAAATTGTCTCTGTTTTTCTTACCATTTCTTTAGTCTGGTAAAAGCATTTGAATTCTTAGTGAAATTCAAGCAAGTTTTTAAAATTCTTTTGAATTTATTCTCTAACATTGCTACAAAGTAATATAGACATATAAAAAAAAGACAAAGACAAAGTATTAAATAGTCATCAAACGGGGACCCCAATGGACTCGTTTAATTATGAACCTTTTCCATCAAAATTCATTTGCTTATTTCCACTCATTATTCTACTGTCAGATTAGCAACTCATGTTGAACTTACTGATAGAACTCATTCTTATTCATGAAAAGGGGTCGGGGATGATTAGAGAGTGCTCTCCTTTGTCCCAAACTGCCAGACTTTTCTTACCAAAACCATTCCCTCTTAGATACTACCCTCTCTATATACTGACCTTAGTTTTGTTCCCCTAACTTCACTTTCTAGTTTTACAATTTGGACACGCCAATGGTAGCTTACAAGTCAAAATTTAAGTCCCTCAATCTTGAAATGTTTCTTCTAATATAACATACCCTTCATTGAGATTTTCACAGAAATGAAGTTTGGGCTTCTCATTCGTTTCAGCAAAAATTTCTGAAGGAAAACGGTCCAACATGACCACGTTTACCTCTGACATTGTGTAGATTGCAATTTTTCTAATGGAATTTTTACACTTCTAGGTGGGTTGGATTGGTTGGTCAATTTCGTCCAAAGAAACTGATATCTTCTATAAAAGCTGAACTTTCTGCTGCGGACAGCGTTGATCTCCCTGTCCTGAAAGACGTTGCTGGACTGTTCTTGGACAAATCACTCTATACGTATGGTATATGCTCTCAGTTTTCTCCAAGTCCGTTTTCATCTGTATATGTCAGCACAGAAAAGCATGGTGAGAGGAAAGGGCGTCGCCACAAAGCGATGTATTATCACAAGGTGAGGATTGCAGTCTCCTAGGTTACATTAAATGATAATTTTAGGAAGAGAGGTAAATGTTTTTCATCTGGTTCTTTAAATCATGATATCTGCTCTTTGTTTGGAAATTGCATGAGTTGCAAGTTTTTTCTAAAAGTAATCGCACTTCAATATTAATTCTGAAGGGCTGATAGTGGTATACATTTTACATATGTTGGGCCTCCATGTTCGAAAGTTCTTAAGCTTCATTTTTTTTAGTGCAACTTTTTAGCATTTGTAAACATTTTAAGGAATATATTGTTCCATAGCAGACACTTACTTTGCTTGTTTATAAAAAGTTGAATTATATTGCTACTAATTCAATTCAGTGAAATTTTTTTTGCTTGCTTTATTTTCCTTTAATTGTATTCGGATACCTTACTGCTTGCCCCCTCTTTCTGCAGCTTCCTCAGCATGATATAAATGTGGATGCGGCTTGGCCAGAGCTCTTCATTGATCATAAAGGTCAATATTGGGATGTGCCCGAGTCTATATCTTTGGATCTTTCATCTCTTAAGTCTGAATCTGGTTTGCGATACCGGGTTGGGTTGCATAAGAATGGTGGCATTCCCCGGGCACTTAATTCTACCAATAGCGATGACCCACCTCTTGCTCTTATGCCTGGATTATGTGCAAAGGCTGCATTCTCTATTGAAAATAACTGGTACCTTTGGAGGGTAAAACAAAGGAAGCAAGACTCGATGGAGAAGACAGACAAGAAGGGCGAATGGTTATGGAGGCCATCATATGACGTGCGCCTTACAGAACCTCATGCTGCCATATCTGGAATTGTCGGTCAGTCTACCGCTTTCTAAATTTTGGTTTTCACCATATGCATGTGTCCTACTCCTCTCTGACCCTCTACGTGCACGGAAATTCGAAAGCATTATTTTAAAATATCCATTTTAGCTTTGCTTGTTTCATATCAAGTATTTGCATATCAGGTGGCACTTTTAGCTCTTGGTTTGGAGGCAGCAACACGGTTGGGTCCAATGGAGATGGAAACTTAACTATGAGCCATGAGAAAAGAAGTCCATTGAATGCTGATCTTTTTGGTTCAATTTGCTATACTTTCCAACACGGGAAATTTAGAAAGCTGTATGGTGACCTTACGAGGATCGATGCTCGGTTAGATATTTCGTCAGCTTCAGGGTTTGCCAAGAGAGTTTTTCATGGTTTCAAGAAATCTGTTGATGATCTTGAGAAATCAAAATCTTCTCCCAGACTCAATTTGATCTTTCAACAACAGGTAAAAGTGTCTTTTAGCTTGTTGATACCAATGCAGGTCCCTATTCATATAGAAGAGATAGGTTCACAAACTAAAACTTAAGACAAGAGTTTATATATTTAACCACACTTCAAAATACATGAATGATATTAAAAAGAAATGACATTTGCAGATTGCGGGCCCGATTGTCTTCCGTGTGGATTCCAAGCTTATGCTCGATTCTGCATCTGGCAAGCATGGTCCCCATGTCGAGGACACAATATTCAGCTTAAATTATTCATTTAGGCTTCTTGACTCGGGCAAAGCTGTTTTCTGGTATTCTCCCAAAAGGAAAGAAGGAATGGTCGAGTTGCGCCTGTTTGAGTTCTGACTTTGACATCATTAAATTCATTTAGAGTTCGACTGATATGCATTCAATTCTTAGCTTTTTGACACCGAAATCGGCTTATATAGAGTTAGTTTAGCACTTGATGAGGCCTTTCTTCCCATCTATTTAGTGTTGCACAACTCTTGCAGATGTAAAATATACTAGTGCTGTTCTTGTTCATGTCACACATTGGTTGCTCAAAAAATAGGAGCATTTGAAATTATTGAACATGCAGCAAAACTTGGGCTGTTCTTTGTTGCTAGTCTTCTTCTCTTTGAATCTTCATTCCATCAGGATCGGTTTCATAATTCAAAAGTAAAGGCATCTTTCTGCATTGCAGCTACATAAATGGATGAATCAACAGGTTGTTTGATCGAGGAATCATACCGAATCCTCTTGAATTCGAACATATCCTGTTTGATTTCGTTCATTCGAGTCATTTATGTGCAAATGTAGTTGAGCCTCAGGCAATATGCCATTTTATATCATCCATGTTCTTCATCGTATTCATTCGAGTAATTTATGCTAAGGCAATATTCAAGCATCGATACATATTCGTTGGATGATTTATACGTTATTCCTACATCCAGTTTTTTCCTTATAATTTTCTTGATTTTATCCCCAAAATTCTCATTTTCAATGTTTTGAGTGTTAGATTGATGTCAAATATTCAAATCTCTACCTACTCATATTATTAAAAACTATTCAGACTTTCAAACACTTGCAACCTTTTTAACTTTTTGTATAGATTTTGTGCTTCGAAAAGAAAAACTTTGTTTCAGTTGGAAAAATATATATAAACATCAAAGACAACATTCCTAGTCCAACAAACACGAGTAAATTTTTAGTATTACGATAGTATTTTAAAAAAAATCGTATTATCTCTATTTATTATTGGTCATCTAAGCATGTATTAAGAATTGTATTGTATAGGGTCTACACAATATATATTTAAAGGTAAAATATTTTTTTGGTTCGTAAGTTTTGAATTTAGTTTCTATTTGGTTCCTACGTTTCAAAATCTAACACTTTTGTCCCTAAGATTTCGTTATTTGTTTGAAATTACAAAATAGTTAGTAACTTAACAAAAAACTGACTAAGATGAAAATCTAACACTTTTGTCCCTAAGATTTCGTTATTTGTTTGAAACTACAAAATAGTTAGTAACTTAACAAAAAGCTGACTAAGATGAAAATCTAACATTTTTGTCCCTAAGATTTCAATAATGTTTAATTTTAGTTCTTTGATATTACAAAATAGTTAGTATCTTAACAGAAAGCTGATTAAGACGATGACTACACTAATTTTAAACCAAAATATAAGAAAAAGAAAAATAAACTCAAGAGATATTTTAATATATCCCACCTTTAATATTTTTTTAAAATCTTGAATTCCAAAAAGTGTCTATTGAGTTTTCTTTTTCTTTTATTATTTTTGTTTTTTAAAAAATAACATTTTCCCGATGAATAAAATTCTCACATCATCAATATATTTTAATTTAAAAATAATTTAGTCATCATCCTATTCAGTTTTTTGTACTTATCTTAAATACTAAAATTGAGAAATATCAACACAAAGGTTTAGATTTTGAAACATATGAACTAGATAGAAACTAAATTCAAAACTTTAAAAAAAAAATGTATTTTTACCTATATTTAATAAATTAATAAATTATTTAATGACGTGTCAAATAATAAACGGAGATAACACGTAATATTAATTGAGGACAATTAACCTAAAATTGCAATTTCAGTTTTTGGTCCTCACTCCTTACTTGTAGTTCGTTAGAATTAAGAACGCTCTAGAATTCCTCTTCCCTCTCTAAAAAACGTTTCTCCCGCTCACCTCATTCCATTCCCACACAGCTTCCTTCTTCGACTACATCCATGGCGATGGCGTCTACGTTCCTTACAGTTCCGAAGCCCTTCATCAACAGCCCTAATTCACCTTCCCTATCTGCACGGCGACTAATAATCGGTACGCTGAGGAAGGAGTAACTCCATTAGTAGATTATTGCATTTTATTTTCTTCATCAATTTTGTCTCAATCCCTCTTCTGAATTTCTGGATGATTTTAATAGGAGGATTGCGTAGCAGTACTTTGAAAGTCAGCGCAATTTCTAAGAAATGGGAGCCTGCGAAGGTATTCGTATTCCTCGCTTTTTTTCTCCTCAAATCTCTTATGCGATCTCTATGCTTATTCTTGATATTATATGATGCATGTGGATTTCAGGTGGTTCCTCAAGGTGATAGAGTTCTCGTCCGTCTTGAGGAGCTTCCCGAGGTAAGCTTACACTCAACAAAAATGGCGAATGAATTTGAAGAATTCTGTTACTCGTAGAAGTTGTTTGATGGATTGAACACTGTAACAAGCTCCGAAAATTTGAGATATGTTATACTATGGCAGAAATCAGCTGGTGGAGTTTTGCTGCCTAAATCTGCTGTCAAATTTGAGCGATATCTTGTGGGAGAGGTGAGGAAAATCCTTCCACTACAGTTGCAATTTCTCTGAATTTATTCATGTGACAGAAAGTGTTTGATAGTCAAATTATGTTTCTATCAGATTCTATCCGTTGGAACAGAGGTTGGAGGAAATGATGTTGCTCCTGGAAAAAAGGTAATTAGGGATTTAATTTAGCGAAATTTCAGGCTGTGATTGGGTTCTATAAATTTGGCTTTTCTCAAGTAATGGCGAGTTTGTAGTGGTTTTATTAAGGGAAACAGTTTCTTGTTAAGCACCTTAGAAAGTAGTTTTTAATGGTTTTGTAGTGTTTTAATAACTCTTTTAGCCACGTAACTAAACATTGGAATTTTTTTATTTAGCTTGTTGGTAGGATATGTTTGAGAGTAATTCTAAGATAGTTAAAACCACTTTTATCATTCTCAAAAATCACTTCGAAGCATGTTTGAAAATAATGGCGACCCACACTTATTTTCATGCAAACTTTTGGGACTTGTTTTTGTCTAAGAGGAGCAAATGTTTATTGCCCTGCAGGTTCTTTTGTCCGACATAAATGCTTATGAGGTAAGTTGTTTAGTTTGGTGGAGTTATCATATTAAGTTCAATATTCTTTGAATTATTTATTTTCATTTTTCCTTCCCAATTATTGGTTACCACAACTGTGTTGCAATAAAAAATGCAGGTGGATGTAGCTTTTTAACCATATATCTTTGATTGTTAACTGTAACTTCTTCTTATTATTATTATTATAAAATTAAAAATAATAAAAAAATAATAATAAAAAACACTCTTTTTACTTGGGATAATACTGTACATGCATACATTGTTTTAAATGATAAGTTTCTTTAGATCTTTTACCGGTCAACCTGAAGAAAATAATTGTTAAGTCCTTGGGTATAGTTCTCACTTTTTTCTCTTTTCAAAATTTGAACAATTGTCTTAAATAATTAAATTCTTACAATTTTGAATGTACTAAAATTAAGGCATAGTTTCTTAAGTTAGTTGTTTGGGACATTTCTTACTGTAAATGTGATGATTGGTCAGACGGTAGTGCCTCTTTAGAAAAATATATCAAAATTCTAGCTGCAGGGCCATAAGTACTAGATATGTTTAGTAAGATGGACACTTTTGGCGATGCATCCTTGGAACTTATATCTTCTAACTTTCATGAATGTTAGGCTTGTTAGCTGACCCTCTCACTCATGTCATGAAGTCTGTTCATGTTTCTTTTTCTGCTTTTCGTACTCATTATATTTCCTTCTACTTCCGAAATGAAAGCGATGGATTCATTGAGGTTTCTAATATGTTAAATCATGGGATGAAACCACAGTAACCTCTTAATTTTACTTTAGGCCACGGATATAAGTTTGTTCACAATTGTTGTTAAGCATGTGATAAGCAAATTTACATCTGAATACATATAGAAGAAACCATCAAGTATTAGGAATGGTAATTGATACTTTATCTACTGAGCTCTCTCACTCACTCTTTACACGCACACATATTTACCGATCTATGTTTGGATTTATGAACACAGTCAATATTTTGATAGATTAATCCCTCATCGTATTGCATGTTTAAGTTTTCATCGTATTGCATGTTTAAGTTTTAGGATTGTAATTGGTACTTTTATCTTCCGTACTTCTCTCTCTCACTGTCCGAGCTATGTTTGGATTGGGAAATGCAGTCAATATTTTGATGATTAATCCCCCTAAATTATATTATATGTTCGAATAAATTGATTGCGAATGTTGATGGTGGTTTATCAGGTGGATTTGGGCACAGATGCTAAGCACTGCTTCTGTAAAGCTGGTGATTTGTTAGCTGTGGTTGAGTAGAGAAGCTTTCTCCAATACTACACTGCCAGATCCACATCAGATTAGTTCTCTTTCCTGATTGTCATTTGCTTGTTGCTTCTCCAATATCTGATTTTCATTTTTGTTTAATTTTAATAAAATATTTAAAATTGCTCTTTAATTTAAAAACAAAAACAAAAACAGTTGTTTAGCAAAAGTGTTTACCTCTCAAAATCATTAGTGAAAGCCAAGTTTAGTTGTTGTTTAATGTTCATAAAAGTGTATCTTTTGGTTTTAGTGATGATGTGATGGATGAAAGGTATGTGATTAGGCAGGTAATTTTATTTCCAAGTTTTAAAATACAAACGATTAAAAACAATGATTCATCTCTGGTTGTAATAAAAAATCAAAGTCAAATTCCACAGATCTAACTAATTATAAATCTCAGTTATGCGGTGTTTGTAATTAATAATATCTACCAAATTCTCCCAATTGACTTCAATTCTTTATTTGCATGTGGATTTGTTCATCATACTACTTTTTTTTTTTTCTTTTTTCTATAATAGGGATCAATATATTATCGGATAATGGTCTTTTTCATAAAAATAAGATCAATCATTCTTTGATTTACGAACATCCCAACCCCCTGTAACTTTACTTATGAATATTTGTCAAAATGTGATTGGATAATTGTGACTGCTGGAGCAACCACAACCACCGGAAACATGACGTCAAGGATACCCGCACCATTTGGTTTTTGAGGTATTCATCTTCTCTTCAACGTAATCAATTTCATCTAATGGATGGGTTAACCCATTTTCTTGGATTTAGGGTCCTACATTCTTAAATATTCTTTCATTTCTACTACTTCTATCTTGGATTTAGGGTCCTACAAATGCTCCCTAAATGCTTTTTTTCTTTTGTGTTCCTTCCTTTCAAGCTCAGCTCATGATCTCGTTTCTTAGATGTCAATGTTTGAACCCTATTCCCCTTGTTGTGTTATAATAACAATAATCATAGGGACTCCATTTTTGGGATTATAAATAAGAGAAAAATATGAAATTGGAAGGTGTTAATATTTGCAGGTAGGCTGGCTGCTTGGGTATTGTTTTCCAAATCCAAACTAACTGTCCCAATTCAACTACTTCTTTTTCTCCCCCCTTCACCTTCTAAATACCAGTCACCAAACATTCATTTTTCCCACCCTTTTTCTTTTTATTATTTTTATTTTTCTTTTTTTGGCTTTAATTTAATAATAGCCAATAAAATCTTTTTTTTCTTTTGATTGTGAGTGAGTCTGTGACTGTTTGTTTTCACAAATTAGGAATTTCCAGATCCAACCAAAACACCATATGAAAACTTTTTAATATAAGAAGCCCATTTCCCATTAAGAAATTTGGAAACCCCAATCTCACATGTCTCATTCCACAATTAGTGCCTTAGATGTCACCTTTTTATTTTTTGCTTTCTCCTTTCAACCAAACTCCCCCCCTTTGACATCTAATTTGTCAACTATATTTATATATATCTACATTTTTAATTATTCCAATAATGTACTTGGTTTATTTTCTACTTCTAATGAATTACTTTTGGAATTACATAGAAAAGAGAAATTTGTAAGGATAATTCTTTTTTTTTTTTTTTACATGGGTGAGGAATAGAATCTTTGATTTTGAGATCGATGTTAGAAGTTTTGTTATGCCTATTTTGACTGACAAAATTCTTTTGTGGAAAAAAAATTAAAAGTGAATCGTCCACGTGACAAAATTAAAATGACAATGTTCAATTAATTTGTA
>JBBPDJ010000020.1:2840307-2850324 GCA_037974625.1 Cucumis cinereus
CCCTCTCTTTTTTCTCTCCCCCCCCCCCCCCCCCCCCCCCCCTCTTTTCTCTTCTTTTCTTTTTTGGCTAACATTTTCAACAAACAAGCAAAGCTATGATTCCTAAATTCATTTATAAAATCCACATAATCTACACTATTATGCCACACAAATCAATAAACCAAAACCTCAAATTACAAATTTAATTGTCTCTATGATTCGATAAAATATTCATTAATAATTCCATTTATGGAATGAAATATATGATTATTTTTTTAAAAAAAAATTGCAGGTTTATCAGCTTCACTGCCACTATGGGAAACTTTTATTTACTTTAATCCCACAACCAAAACGAGGTCACAGAAAAATCTCAGTAATCTTTTTGAGCTTTTTGATTAAATGCCAACAAAATTAATATTTGGTGTATAATTGTGAAAAAAATATCTATTCACAAGATTACCAGCTTGAATCTCAGCCGTTGACATAATCAAAAGGATCAAAAAGAATGCGAATCTTCACCGTCCGTTTTCAATTAAGGCAAAAAATATATATATGTATATTTGCGTACCAATCGGCCGGCGATTAACCCAATTTCTAAAATTTCCAAATCCTCTGCCGTGTTGTAATTACGATCATACCCCTGAAAACCATCGGAATAACTCGCTTATTTCCTCTCCGACGCGGCTGTTCTCTTGTTCCCATTCTCCGGCGACTGTCACCTCACTCCGTCGACTACTTCCGGTGAAGAACCTACCGGAGCCTCGGAAAGACAGAGCACGAGATGAGACTGAATTCGAGAGCCTATCCACGTAGTCCTTCAGCCAATTCCTTCCGGAGCCGACTTCCGCCGCTAGGCTTCGCTCTGTAGATATCGCCGATATAGGAGCTTCAATGTCCTCCTTATCGGAGACGCTCCTCCGGTGAGCATTGGTGAAGTTTACTTCAGAATCTTCTTCGACAAAATATTCGAACGATCCTATCGAATACGATCTCCTTCCTTCGCCAGAGTCGGAAGGTGCCTGTCTACGGCTAATACTGCCAATCTCGAGCCTAAAACTGTCTCCGCCGCGACCTTCGGCGGCGTAGGAAGCCATAGATGCCTTCATTACATCGGATTCAGAAGCGAAAATGGCGGAGCGGCAAAGAGGACAACTCTGGTTCGATTGAAGCCAAGTATCGACGCATTGAGCGTGAAACGCATGGCAACAGAGAGGGAGAAGACGAAGCTGATCTTCCGCTTCAAATTTCGACAAACAAACGGCGCAATCAGCCGCTGCAGTGGAAGAACGACGCGTGACGGAGGAGAAAGAGAACAGAGGAAGCGATTCGATTGGAGAGAAAGAATTAGTACATCGAACCGCACTTTGTTCTGCCGGAGTGATGCGGCGACTAGAAACAGAAGAGGACGATGACGATCCAGGCACGGCGGAGAGACGAAGAAGACACCGTCGGTTAAGGTAACGAAGAACAAGGCAGAGAATCACAGAAGCAAAAGCGGTAAAAGCGAGGATCGTAAGAATGATTAAGATGCTCGGACTGAGATTCTTCAGCGAAGAAGAGTGGCTGGCGACCGGCGACGGAGGAAGAGGAGGAGAGGATGAAACGAAGTCAATGGCAGAGCCTGCAAAATCGTCCGGTAATGGCGGCGGCGGCGGAGAAGCCATTGCAGTAATTTGTCCAAATTTTAGAGAGAGAAAGAGGAAATATTGGAAGGAGATGGAAAGAGTGTGAATGCAGCGGTCAGTTTTTTCGGGCAGGTCTCTCGGTTTCATTAAGTTGAGGGAACGAAGAGAGAGAAAGAGAGGGGAGAGAATTTCATTTGGAGAGGGACACGTGAGATGCACGTGATAAAAATGGATTGAGAAAAGACAATCGACACGTAATTTTCTTTTTTGCAAAAAAAAAAAAATATTACAAAATACGGAGTCCGAAGCTTAGCTGCGAGTGTGTCGGAGAGGAAATTATTACTGTTTGTCTTTTATTAATAACATTTCTAAAATGCTTTCTTTCCTAAATTTTTCCTCTCCTATGATTACAATATATCATATACATATTGAATTTTGATAAATAACACTTTTCTTTATTACTATTTGGTTAAATAACACTTTTTTTGTACTTATATTTCAATAAAAAGTAACAATTTAGTCTCTATAATTTTAATTTTGTAGCATTTTAGTCCATGAATTTTATAAAGTTACAATTTAGTTCTTTGTACTTTCAAATCTGTAACAATTTAGTTCTTAACATAAAAAATAAAATTATCAAAATTATATATCAATTTTTATTATTTTATCCATGCTATGTGTTTTATAAAAATATTTAATTTCTAATTAGTTTATCAATTTTATTTTTTGAACAAAATTTATTAAACTTTATGACAATTCTTTCTTGTTAGTTTATGTATACTTACGTATATATTGAGATATTAATTAATCTTTAATATCGTTGTTATTTATTTATTTGTTAAAAAAATATTTGTTATATTATATATAATTTTAACATTGTGTCTACTAGATCATACATTTTTCTAAAACAAAAATTATATAATTAATTAATTTGAACCAATCAATGGGGTACGTGTCCCCCTTCTTGCCCCTAATTTTTTAGTTGTTACAATTATACTAGATGAAAGATTCAGCATCAGTGTTGGATCAAAATAGACATTAAATTAAAAATATAAATATATATATACAATTTAATTACATTTTAAAATCATTTAAAAAAATGCATACCACTTGACTTACATATCACATAAATCTGTTTATTCAAACTTATAAGAACAACCACATATATTGTAAGTATGAGTTTTGGAATATTATGGAGTGATGAAGAAGTAGTCTATTAACAGTATTTTTCAAAGTTGTAATAATTGTTTTAGCAACATAATCAAAAAGTAACCTTACAATAAATTAAATTTAATTAAAAATAATTAATCTTTTTAAAGAAGTTATGTTAAGCTTAATTTTTCATTAATTACACCTACTTTAGTTTTAATTAATTACACATGGGTTAAATTAAATACACGTAGGTTTCTAAAACTTATATGATTTAATAAATTTCCCTTTTTTTTTTTTTTTTTGAGCTATTTGGAGGTGTAGCATTTAATATGGTTAATTTAATTTCACACCTGCCAATGTACATTATATTTATATTTAATTAAATAAAATATGGGTGAGAAGAGTAAATGCAGCCGTGGCAGTGGGTGTGGTTTGCACAAAATCGGATGGGCCCCACCTCCTTCTATTGGGTCCCATTCTCTCCCCATTATCTGATTCAATCATCAGGCGCACTTGATCGTTTGGCACGTGGACGGTTACAACCTCGTACCGTACAAATGCCCGCACCCAATACTGTCTTGATTTTTCTCTTTAATTTTGATATTAAATTTTTACGAATCTAACAATTTAATCGTTAAACTTTGGTTTGTAACAATTGTGCCTTGTATTAATTTAGTTCTTGAACTCTTGTGTGTCACAATTTAATACTTGTATTTTGAAATTTCTAACCGTTTAGTTTTCAACTAAATTTTTTTTCAAGATTTGATGTTAATTTTGTATTATTTTATGATGTAAACTTTATATTTGATAAAATTATTGAGTCTCCTATTAGTTTGTCGACTTAACTATACAAGAAATATCATTAAATTTTCATACTCAAAATCTACTATAAGTACTAAATCGTTATAAATTTAAAGTACGAGTACTTAATTGTTACATAATAAAATTCAATGACTAAATTATTACAAAATTAAAAGTTTATCCAATGACTAAATCGTTACAAATCAAAATTTAGGAACTAAATTGCTACTTCTATGAAAGTTTAAGAACTAAAAGTCATTTTTAACCTTTATTTTAAATTTATATATATATATATATATATATATATATAATGTAGATTTTGCTCATAAATTGGAAAATATGAATAGACTTAAATCATATTATTAAGAATGTAATAAACCAATAAATCAAATGATTCAAACCCAAATCGAAGCAGTATGATGCTTTTTCTTAGATCTTTTTGTGCATTATTTCTACGTAAAGAGTACAATTATGATATAATTATTAGAAACAATTGATAGATTGTATGAATTTTTTTTAATTTAATAGGGTTGTATTTTAAAAACATTATGGTTTAGGGTTTAGGGTTTTTTTATGAGAATTTTTTTTAGAAACGGAATGTATACCAATTACTCCTGTTGTTATTATTCTATAAAAACAATTAAAGAATTAAATTTAAGATTTACGAATAATATATAACAAAATTTAAGAATAATTAAAATAATAGAGATTGGAATTAGTTGATTAAAAATATAGAAGCTAAAATAAAATGAAATCAAGAATTTAGCGAAGGAAAATAGATAATATTTTACTCTTGTTGTTGTTGTTCTATAAAAAAAATGAAAGAATTAGATTTGAGATTTACGAATAACATATAACCAAACTTAAGAATAATTAAAGTATTAGAGATTGGATTTAGTTAATTAAAACATAGAAGCTAAAATAAAATGAAATCAAGAAGAATTTAGCAAAGGAAAATATTATTTTATCCCAAAATATTGGTTGGAATATAATGTATAAAAATGTATATATATATATATATTAGATGATAATGCAGTGACATGGAATTTAAATGAAAAATTAAGAAAATTATTTAAATAAATTAACAATAAAGAATTGGAAATAAAATAAAAGGGTATATTGTAAGGGTTGGATTCACATTATGTTAATTTTTAGTATTAAAAAAATAAAAAAAATAATTCCACAAAGTCATCATTACATGTATTGAAAAATAAAAAATTAATAAAAAAAATAAAAAATAAAAAGAAAGAAATGGAATTTTGACAGATCAAAAATGTTGTTTTGTTTCCAATTTGGACGCACTTGGGATTCTGTGCATTTCCATTGCTTCATTGCCACTCCTCGCATGTCTCCCTTTTCTTACCTTCTAACTATTTTACTATTTTCTCCCCTCTCTCTCTTTCTCTCTTTATTTTTTTTTATTTTATTTTTTAAAAATTTATTTATTTATTTGATCTCAAACTTTTTTTAAATAAATATTTATTTTGATTAAAGTCACCTATCCATTTTCAAAACTTTGAAAGTTGTATATTTTAGATTCTTAAACCTTTTAAAATGCGTCGCTTACCACTGACGTTCGAATGTATTAGTAACTACGAAATATGTGATTCAAATATTTCTAAATAACACTCGTAAATTTTTACTGTTGTTGTTATATTTCTTATGGAGTGTTTGGTATGTTTTTTTTTTAGTCAAGTTGAGTCGAGTTATGAGTTGACGTGAATAGTGATGTGGAAAACGTGAATAATTGGGAGATAGTTATTATAAGAGTGAGTAATTCGAGACTTTTTATTTTCTACCCACCCAACTCAACTCAAGTTGGGTGCCAAAACGTCCCCTTAGTTTATTGTTTTCAATCTCTACATTTTAGAGGTTGTTCGGTTTTAGTTTTCAATACTTTTAAATGTTTCAAAATTAGTGCAAATACTTTCTATAAATTTTTAATTATTCCTTCGAAAAAAAAATCAAAGTTCGATTCAATAGTTTTTTTTTTTAAACAGTAAAATATGATGTGTGAGTAGGTTTCCATAATTTACAATAAATATGCAAATATATAATAAAAAAATAAAAAATAACAATTACGAAATTTGAACATTTAAAAGTATAAGAACTAAAATTGAGACCAAATTAGTATTTTAACATTCTTTTCATTTTTTAAGGTCGATGGGCAATGTAAATAGAAATGGGATACAAGTTGAAAGTTTAAGTATGAGTGTCTATCAAATACAAAATTACGAGTCAGATAAACATAGAAACGATTTTAAACGAGTTGGAGAAACATATAAACATTTTTAAATGACAACTTGTACAACACTTGGAATTTCGAGATCTATAACAAACGTTTTTTAAAAACACAAATTTATGAACTAACATTCCACTTTTTATCCTTCACACATTAAATATTTAAATTTTAAATTAATTTTATCATTATCGATTAAAAGTACGATGTGCATAAATTTTCGTGATGTTTTTCCCCTTTTAAATGATTACTTTTTAATTATACAAATACACAGTGGACAATTGAACTATTGACTTAATATGATAGTAATTGATCAACAAAATGTTTAATTAGTCTAATGTTATTTTATTGATTAACTATCGATTCTTACTCTTAAACTTTACGTCTTAATCGACTTGTTTTTCTAGCTAGTAACTGTTTTACGTCATGATTAAATCATCTTGTTTCATTTAACTAGTAAGTGTATCAATTTAAACCATATCTACTATACGTTCATTTTTTAATAATCCATGTGAAACTTATAATTATATCAATTAAATCCTTAAATTTTCATAATATAATCAATTTATACCATCGATCACAAGTTCATTTTGACAATCATCAACACATTTACTATCATAATCCATATTTGAAAAAAGCATGCACATATTTGAGAATTAATACATCAATAATTTGTAAAAATTATCATAATAAATGGTCTCAAGTTACAAGTTAAACAAAATCAGAAGATATAAAGTACATTGATACACTTATAAAAGCTTAGAATTTGAATTGATACACCCCAAAATTTAAGGATATAATTTATTATTGATCGAGGCATTTGAGAAGTGTAGACTTTTAATAATATGGATAAACATATTTACAATGGGTTAAATAATAACATATAATGTTTTTTTAACTCCTATAATAAAATAAATTTTATTTATTAGAACATATATAAAACAAATGTTTGGGACAAAATCATAAGTTTTCCACACGTTACATGTTTTAATTTTTTTTTTTATATATAAAAATTAAATTTATTAATTGTATAAAAAAAGTCAAAAGTCAAACATATGATTAAATTTGAATTGTTTGGAAGTTTCCATGTAATTTGGACAAAGATTTGGGGAATTTTGTTCCACAAAACATTTTCTTACCTAATCACTTAAATATTTGGGTTTAATGGTCAAAACCAACATTATCCATTAGTTCACCAAAATCAAGGTTTATCATATTGTAGATAAGTAGAATGGGAGTTCACCCAAAGAGTGTTTTTAATAATTATAAATAATAATAATAATAATAATAATAATAATAATAATAATAATAATAATAATAATATATTTAAACTTGTAAAAATGTTGTTAGAAATTATAATCAACTATTGAAAACCTAATTTACTTTTCAACGAAATTTGATCTACCCATCAATAAAACTCATTTATTTCAAGTAACGTGCCACGTGTCAAAGTTTAATAAAACATCGTAGATATTATACCAATACCAATAAGTTGTTGCAAGAGATAAAATATAGCATGAGGTAGGCAGTTCCCCTAGCCTCTAACATATGTGCTTTATTACAAAAGTCTTATCAATTTAATATGACTTTGCCTTTTTATTTATTTATTTATTTATTTATTTATTTATTTATTTCTTTTCTTTTCTTTTTTCCCCTCACCAAAATTTGTAATTGCCCTACCAACTCAAATTTGATGCCCATTGCCCACACAATTTAATGGTCAAACTAACCCACCACCATGCAACTAAATGCTTTTAACTTCATACATGTCTACCCATTACTTTATAAATCTACTAACTTCATGTTACCTAATTTATCGTAATTTACTTAACCTAAAACGACTTAGAATGAATCGGTAACGAGAATACCGATGTTCTAAGGTTCAAACTTCCATCGTTGAACATTAAACGATTAAGTCATTTTATTGTTATTAACGAATATCATCGATGTGTTTAATGTTGACAACTATACAAAAATTGTCGTGTATGGGTCTGATGAGGATGAAATTAAAGCTTTTGAAAATACGTTAAATAATTAAAATCAATGTGGCAATTGATGTGTATACATAAATTAGAAGGTGTGTGTGATATTACTGACAATCATATCGTTTTGTGTCTGACGATTTAAATACATTGTCTCGTTATGTCATTTTTTTATCTTATTTTAACAAAGAAGATAAAACTCTCCATAAACTTTTACCCTAAAGGTATTTGGTCATAATTTAACCTTATAAAAGTATTAGGAAGCCCAAAAATCCCACAAGGACACCTCCTAGTGGGCCCAATGGACTATATCCGTTCATTTAAGTATTTGAAACACAATGGGCCCAGAAAAGTAAAGTCCATTAAAGGCCCAAAAGGAAGCCTAGAAAAGCCCAACAAGAGAGTGGAAGAATCCATATCTATGAGGCTCAGATCCAGAATGGTTTCGGCAAAACCTCCATTTTCTCAGCTTCCAAACAGCTCCAGCGGAACCCTTCCACTTTCTCCTTCTTCTTCTTCAACTCTCTCCGACCTTGCGAGACCCGAGCGACCACCCTTCTCTCTCCGACGATGTTCCGACGAGCTTCCACCCTTTTGGCCCGTCCTTTTCTCTCTGCAAGGACCAGATCCTTCTCCACCGATCTGCCGGCGGCTGCTTCCACCGACGATGCCTTTGTCTCCGCCTGGAAGAAGGTCGTTCCCAATCTTGATCCTCCTAAAACTCCTCTCTCTTTCATGGCTCCTCGTCCTGCTACGCCTACTTCCATCCCTTCTAAACTTACTGTGAACTTCGTCCTTCCTTATGCCTCCGAACTCTCGGCTAAAGAGGTCAGTCTTCCAATATTTGTTTTGTATGTGATTTTTGTGTGTTTGAATCTTGTTCGTGATTATGAATTTTTGCTGCATTTGATTTGATTTGATTTGATCTTCTGTGAAATTTTCATTTCGTAGTGCCAATTTTGATGTAAAATTATGTGTTGAATCTTCGTGACAAATGCAATCGAATGTTAAGGGGAAATGATCGACGTTAAACAAGTATTTCCATTCTGCGGTTGCGGATGTTGAACTAGAAATGGATTTTATCCTACTGAGGTCGTTTATTGTATTCTTTACTTAATCAGTTTGGATCATAGATTTCATTTTCTTTTTTTGTTTTGAATTTGATGTCTAGCATTCATTTTCTCATACTACTTCGATCACACTCGAGGATGTTTGGCGTTATCTTTTATATTCATAGACGTGGTGATGCTACGATCAGATAATAAGAATACTGTACATGCCATGTTCTTCCCTCATGGTCAAGGACCCTCTTAAGTGTTGTTGTTTGGAGTGCAAAGAAATGCTTAATCTCCTTATCTAGTAGCCTAGTTCTGTGGTTTCCAATGCTGGAACGTCGGTAATATTAAGAGTTAAACCCAACTTTGCCGATAAATTAAGGTGGCGTTTTCATGTTATCATCAATTCTTTGTAAAGTTTATATTTCTTCCG
Organism: Cucumis cinereus; assembly: GCA_037974625.1. NCBI lineage: Eukaryota > Viridiplantae > Streptophyta > Magnoliopsida > Cucurbitales > Cucurbitaceae > Cucumis > Cucumis cinereus. Next base: position 2,849,574 of record JBBPDJ010000020.1, read on the forward strand.
CTGTTCTCGCATCCTTAAATCTATTCCACAACCCTCCACTTTTACCTGTTGCTGTTGTTTTCCAAATCCCTGGCCAGGCTTTTTTGCTTCTTAGTTTAATGGGGAAATATCGTCTATCGGGTAGTTACATTACATATTCAATTATCGTTCTGTACTTAAAAATCCAAAAGAAGCTACTTGTGGCAAGAACCTTGTTCATTAATGCCTTCTATTTCCTGTTTTTGGGTTAATAAACATTAGAGTAGCAAATAATATGTACAATAGAAATGAGGATCAAAAGGGTGCCAATTATTAAAGAGATTACAGACTTCCAATTAGGTTGAGTAACTTAGGGAGAATTACTACTGAAGAAGTTAGAGGCAAATTTCCATATAGAGGCTAGAAACAAAATCATACCATCTATTATCCTCGAAAGATGTTTTGGTTTTTCCCATCGCCCAACCCCATTAAATAGTCAATGCTACATTTCAATAGAAATTAGGTGTGATAAGAAAGAAAAGTATGTTGTCTGTATGTTAGGTGATAAGAAACTATGCTTCCAAGTTTATCGTTAATATGTCTGCGTTTATTGGTCGTATTCTACATTTCTCTTCCTTAACTGATGGGATGCTAAACTTTTTCTCTAATTCTACTTCCATTTTTCTATTTTGTTTAACTGCTAGAAAGACATAGAAGGTTTTTTTAAGGTTAGGATTAAAACCAAAAAATAAAGAAGGATCAGCCCATACATAATCTGAACTAATAATTATCA
>JBBPDJ010000020.1:2850424-2868546 GCA_037974625.1 Cucumis cinereus
ATGATATATGATTCTAATATGTAAGGTCTATGGGTCATCTCATAAAAGTGTAATAAAGCATTAAGACTGATGGATTCGTAATTAGATGAATCTGTTCATAGAACAAAAAAGACTCTATTGGTTGAAATGTTATACTCCTGGGAAGGAAACCCTAATTTTGCTGTCTGATTATTTATTGTTTATTCCTTCTCCCTTCATTCTGAACAGGTTGACATGGTCATAATTCCAGCAACAACTGGGCAAATGGGTGTTCTTCCTGGTCACGTACCTACAATTGCAGAATTGAAGCCAGGGGTTCTATCAGTACACGAAGGGAGCGATACCAAAAAATACTTTGTGAGCAGTGGTTTTGCATTCATCCATGGCAACTCATACGCTGACATAATCGCTGTTGAAGCTGTGCCTGTAGATCAAATCGATGCTGCCCAAGTACAGAAGGGTCTTGCCGAATTCACCCAAAAGTTGAACTCTGCCTCAACAGACTTGGAGAAAGCCGAAGCTCAAATCGGAGTCGACGTGCACAGTGCTCTGAATTCTGCTCTTACAGGATAGTTTCCCTGGTTCGTAAATCGGCCACCTTTCGGGTTTATCTATTTACCAATTGTATGTTCCTTCATAACACTGCCTCATTGACATTTCGAGTCGTCTTCTTTGGTGGAAATACCCTCTGGAACATGATCTTGGGGCTTACCTTTCTTGTGTTGAATTTGAAGTGATTCACAAATAAATATATTAGGATGGTTTTTTGTGCTTGGCCTTGTAGCAGCTCATAATCTGTTGAAACCATACCTCACAAACAAGGAAAATTTTTCATTTGAATCTGTATGAATGATTCAAATCATGTCTTGTTTTTTTAACAATTTAAAAGGTAGGAATATTCTGTATCTATTTGTATTCCTCTTTTCTCTTTGATAAGATTGGGGGTTGTATCGTTTGTTAAGGTATGTTTGAGGGTGATTATAAAGTGATTTAAAATACCTCCGCCATTTCGATAATCATTATTTGGAAATATTTTTAATAATTCAAAATCACTCTTAAAATGTGGGGTGTGGTTGAGATTACACTATGGAAAGTTTGTAGGCTATTTAAAGTCTTTTGGTTATTATTGTTGTGTCGTCGTTATTATTTCAACAATTAAAAATCAAAATAGCTGCATTCAAATAGTACTGACCTCAAGTTGAAAGTTCGATTCTCTCCATCCATATCGTCTTGAAACGGAAAGAGAAAACAAAAATTGGGACCCCTAATAAGTATATCATGTTGTAAATTCATACATGTAGTAAATTCATAAAAACAGGTAAGAAAACACAAGTCGTAGATTTGGTTAAGTTTGGGCTTTCGATTAGGCGCTGTTTGAGCCCAATCGTCGTGAATTTTGATAGAGCTTCTTGCTGGGTCCATTGGGCCTTTTGGGCCGTTAATTACATGGACGACGTAGAGCCCATCATAGTCCATACTGCATATAGCATGAAACAAATAAATGAATTATAATAAAGAAAATAAAAGAGGTGGAGTTATTTTGGAAACTTGTGATTTCAAGTGAATTCCCACCCACTGTTCACGTGACATGTTTACTCACCATGACGTGGTATGGGTGATTTTATACCGAGTAGCTTAATCGACATTCAAAAATTAACATAAACAATGCAACACGACTATAAAAATTACAAAATTTAACATAAAAAAAGAGTGTCTGAGAAAGAGGATTGGCTCAAGTCATTTGTCGAACGACAGGTCTTACAACCTAATGAAACGATGAGTTTAAGGATTATCTTAGTGATAGTTTGGCTTTCAATATCTATTAGAAATAATATAGGCCATCTAATCATAAGAATCATCCACAAAACACAATCATGTTATTCATTCTTAGAATTATTAGTTTGTTGCACATATCACTTTATGACTTGAGCGCCATAGTGTGAACACCGGTATGCAAAAATTCAAATTTTGCAGGTCTCGTTCTTTTTATGTCAAATAAATTTATTGTTGTCGTTGCATGAAGGTTGGTCTCTTTTTTCTATTTGAATTTTGGCATCAACGGGACAAGCCTTTTTAGTTGCCTTAAACATACAATTGAAACGGGCAAACTATTTATAGCTTTCAAGTGTGTTACGAGTACCATGACAATGTTGTTAGCCTTTTACATTGAACCCACTCTATTTATCGACCATCTGAATAGACCACTGACTATCGACTCTCTCTTTTAATTCACCCAACGACAAACACTTTAGTTCTCCTACCCCTATTTTGACTTTCAACTCCCTAAAATGGTGAATAGGGCAAAGATAACGATGAGGAGTGGGTCTCCGACCTCAATCCCGCTCCACTATCATTCCATAGATGAGGATAAGATGGGAAATTAATAGGGATAAGAAGATAACAAAATTCAATAGCTATCTATTTAAAAAACATTACGTTAATATATATTTACCAAATTAGTTGTATGATCATCAGTGCAATCATTCATTTAACCTCCACACCATTATTTCGTTAATCAGTCAACGATCAAAGTACTGCAATAACCCATTTAGAACTACTACTCAAATTCTTCGAACTTTGTAGTGTCGCTCATAAAATTATCGTGAATAGATAAACATAAACCTCAAACAACATGTAGGACCAATCATTTATTTTTCATTTACTTTAATTAAAAATACAACAATTATTATATGCTTAAAGAAACAAATAAAACCAGTTGTCAAGACATTGAAATATAAATGTCCTTTACGAATCAAGCCCCACCTGTCTTTTGGAATTATTATTTTTTATTTTTAAATTTTAAAATTTTATTCAGAATTGAAACGTAAATGCCCTTATCACAAAGCTACACGTGGACAAACATTATTCATGTGAATAAATAATGTTACCATATTTGACTTAAGAAAAATAATTTTATTAATTTTTAATTTGGTAACTCACATGAAATAGAATCCTCTTGATCTCATCCCAAAGCACTTCCACTCATTTTTTAAAACGAAAGCCTCAAAAAATAATAATAAAATAAAAATTAATTATCCATTTTTAATAATTTTCCAATTAAATTATTTTATTGGTTCATAGTGATGCTGCGCTCCGCGTGGCGTGACCTCAACCGTTGATGTTCGGCTTCACGGAATCCCGGAGCCTGCATGTCCAGCCGTTTCCAATCATCGCCACGTAGCACGTGCAGTTACTCTCGTTGGAGCCTTTGATTGAGTCGCACGTGGAACGGGTAGCTTAAGATGGGGGCTGACCGGGGTTGCCCGAGAGGATGCGGGTAGGATGTGTGGGCCCCCCAGGACAAGGACATAGGGAGTAGAGCCAGCAATGTTATGAGTCAGGTGGGTCCCATTGCATCGTTGGCCTTTTTTGTCGTCTTTCTCGTTTTTTGTTTTGTGGGTCCCAGCACCAAGTCAGCTCCAAAGCCTCTTTTCACTTCAGTCACCCTTTATTATTATTATTTAATTTTCTTTATATGTATTCCTAGATATTCAAATCTTACTCTAAATAAATTTTAAATTTTAATTATTTAGTATTTTTAAAAAGTATTCAAATAACTTTGATTCAATAAAATATAATGGGGGAATATATTTCAAAATTAATTATGAAATTGTAAAAATACTAATAGATACAAAAATCTTAAAAAATGGAATGTGACTAAATTTAAGATTTATTAAATTTAATTTATGAAAGTAAGTTTATAAACCCTCATTATATTTCTAAATTTTCTTAATCTATTTCTCGTCAACGTTTTTAAAAATATTTAGCCAATTTTTTTAAACTATAAAATTTAGTTTTTGAACGTTTAAAAATCATTTTTATTTTTTATTTTTATTTTGATATTTTATTGTGACTTGCATTTTTTACAAGTGCAAAAAATGAATTATTACGTAAACTCAACAAACAAACAAGTTTTTAAAAAACTATATATTTTTTTTAAAATATTAACCATAATTTTGAAGTAGGAATACTTACAAGTTTAATTTAAAATAAAAAGAAAACTAAAATAGTTGTGAGCCTTAAAACTTATTTTTAATTATAAAATTTAACTAATAATACAACTCGGTATTTAAGAGATGTAGAACTCGATTAAATTGGCTCGAAAAAAAAAAGTTTTGTAGAAAAGCTTGTTTTTATTTAAATTATTTTAATAAAAATTGTTTTTTGAGTAACCACCAACTTCTTTTTTTTTTCCTTTTTAAAATAAATTATTTATTAAATTAAATACTTCATAATTATTACAAACAAATTTAATTTTTTTAAAAAAGACAAAATAATAGAACCGGTCATTCGTAAATGATATTTTAACCATTTTTATTTTCCCTTTATCTTTTTTACCTTTATGCCCCTCCCATAACCAATTATGTCGCTTTGGGCCCTATCTGCGGGCCCCACCATCCATTAAAAGAACGAAACGGCTGAAATAACTTATTCCAGAGAAGTCGAGAATAACTTTTCCATTTCTCTCCCTAATCTTTTCCTAAAATTTACGTCAATGCCCTTTAGTCCAAATTTCAACATTTCCTTCTTTAATTTACTAAAGCAATGGCTGTATTGTAATTTATGGAATAAACAAGGGTAAAGTTGGAATAACGTAAGTAACTTAGTTGTATTTGCAATAAGAACCTTCAACTTTGTGTTTAATTAATCTTTTTGCCTGAATTTTCTTAGTATTTATTTGTTATCACATTCATTCGTGACATTGACACCCGATTTGACAAGATTTTTTCTCAATATTGTATTGAGGACTCATCACATTAAAAGATCAAATTGATTTCAAAGTCTAAACTCAATTTTTATTTTATTTTCTTAAAATAATCATTCAAAGTAAGTACTTTTTTAAAAATATATTCAATTTTGAACATAGAAATTCACGATGCCAATTATTAGTTATCAATAATACGTTACATCTATAAATGACATGTGTTTTTGTTATATTTACCGTGTTCTTATCCGTTAATTTGAATATATATATATACATATAACATTATCTACTAGCACATCGGTATTTACGAGAGTATTCATACATATCACATTTGTAAAATAAAATGCATTGAAAAATAATAAAATATATATGGTGGAAGAATAATTTTTTAATGTAAAAAGTAATTTTCGTATTTTTACATCGAAAAGATATTAACTCGAAGATATATTAAGAACAATTGTATACAACTTCAATTATCTATTTTGCCAGAAGGTAACGTTTTAAAATAATGCGATGTAGGACTTAGGAATGCATATCAATTTTGTATAATTAATATAATTATAAATTACGATATTAAAATTAACTATAATTTAAATAAACGTGAATTTTTAAAATAAATTTTGGTAGAATTATTTGACTGTCTTGTGAAATTAATTCGAGTGAAATATTGATTGATCTGTAAAAAAAAATAGTCGTAAAAAGTAAATTAGTAGATTTTATGGTCTCCTTTAATCATACTTATCCATGTTAAAAATAAAAAATAAAAAACAGAATACTTATCCATAACTATAAATAAATAATTTAGGTAATTTGTTTTTGAAAAGAAATAAATCATTTGTTTATGATCATTATCATAGGGACATTATATTTTATTAAAAGCACCATTAAATATCAACATCATATTTTAGTAATTTTAATTTACTAGAAAATTAATTATTTTTGCATAATTTAAAAAATTAAGTGATTCTCGTCAAACAAAATTTAAAAGAAAATGATACATTTAGTCAATGATCTAAGTGTTTATTTTCTTATAATTATATTAATAGTCATTTTCAACCCATTTAAATACCACATTATTAAATAATATTGTATATATAATTATATATTAAAAAAATAAATTATGGAATATTTATATTAAAATTTGGTATTAGAACCTACCTTGCTTTATTTGTCTACTACTGATGCGCACTCCCCCACTTGATGTTAAATACAATAATTGTGAGGGGGAAATGTGGGAATATGAAAAAGAAAGAGGACCAAATTCTAAAATTTAAAAAGTTTATTTTATTTTATTTTGGCCCTTGGGGTTGGGGAAAAGGGGTGCATGCACTTCTGGCCAATAGATTTTCTCCACGGAATAGCGAAAACCACCCATTTGAAAACCATTTCTATTGATTAAAAAAAAAATTAAAATTAAAATTTATTCTATTTTTTTAAGAGGCAATTATAGGGTGCTTCGCAGACCAACATATCAAAATCCATACTATTTTTGCTTGGAACGTTTACCTAAGGTAAGGGACGTAGTTGTTGAAATTTGAGGTTTGGAGAGTTCATTGGTCTGATTATAGACTTTTCGTTTTGTTTTCGAGGGTGTAATAAATTTGCTCACGGTATAGCTCGATACGTTACTGGTTAGTTTTTTCTTAATCCTTTTATTTTGGAAAACGTCGAGTGCAGTTGGGTTTACTACTTTACGAGTTGGATTTTGGACTTTGTCCTTTTAAGGTAGGTTTTTATGAATGCATTTTTAATTAAAGAACAAATTCACACATTATCGACAAATACAACGTTTTTTGTACTATTGCATTTCTTTAAATAAAATCAAGAGTACAACTAAAAAGGAAATTTGTACTCGTACTCCTATAACTTTGTTTCACAACTTGTTTGGTTAACTTTATTTTTTGTCCTAATACAATTTTAGTCCATATATTTGAGTGGTATTTCATTGGTCCATCTCATATCAGATGTCTAATTTTAGTTTATATACTTTCAATAAAATCTTAATTTTAGTATGGTTTTTATTAAAATAAATTGAACAGTAATAATAATTTTTACTTAACAAATATTGTTACGTAGATATATTTTCAGAATAAATAAAAGGATTTTGTTCAAAATTTGGAGTCCCAACCAAACCTAGTCCTTTTGGAAAAAAAAAAGTAATAAAAGGGTTACCGAGCAACATCTAGTCAGAGTTTCAAAAAGTTATATTGAAACCACAATCATACAAAACAACAAATAACCAATAAGAAACACGTGGGAAAAACACATTGAACTATGTCAATAAAAAAGTTGAAAACAATGAAAAAAACATTGTGAATTTAATCCGACGTAAAAAAAAAACAAAAACTCAGCTAGGTCAGATATATGCAACTGACCTAGAGTTAGTTCAAATTCTCCAATTTATAATAGCTAAAATGACACTAATTGATTTAGTATAGGTCTAGGAGGCCTCCACAATGCTGTGTATATAATATAACTCTAAACGAAGTATATTAATTTACCCGTTAATGTAAAAAAAAATTATAATAAATAAATTATTTGTATTGGTCCCAAAAGCCTGTTTATTGTAGTCCGCGAAGCACCTGATTCCTCCACTCTCTGGGCGAGCAATTATAAATGGACCTCAATGGCCCAGCATTCTCCTTCCCCCCGGCTTCCCATTTCCTCTCATCTTCTTCGTAAATCTTTTGCCCTAAACTCTTAAGCTCCCAAATTCTTGCTCACTTCCGGCCAATTTCACTATGAGAACTGCTCCACTATTCTCCACCGGCTGCGCCGATTACCTTCTCCACGAGCCTCACTTCCTCGAGGCATGTTCCCTTTGCCGGAAAGCTCTCGGACGCAACTCCGATATCTTCATGTACAGGTCCGTTCAGTTTCTCATCGCCCGAACACTCTCCGTTAGTTGAATTAGGCTTAATTAGATCTGATTTATAGATTTTTTCTTTTCTGGTTGAGGTTTCATCTATTATGTTTAGATCGGACTGATTTTGTAGTCTGTTTGTTCTGATTTTGATCTGAGAATTGATAGATTGTTTGGTTAATGTATTGCAGAGGAAACACTCCGTTCTGTAGTAAAGAGTGCCGGCAAGAACAGATTGAAATCGATGAGGCGAAGGAAAAAAGTTGGAGGCGTTCTTCAACTTCATCTTCATCTTCATCTTCTTCTAAGAGCACTCAAAGTCACAGAAAACAAGAAGCTAACAAGGAAAGTGTACGGTCCGGCACCGTTGCGGTGGCCTGAGATGTTGAAATTGAAACAAGGAAACAAAGAATTTCATTTAGAGAGAGAGAAACACTTTCCTCAATTTGGAAAAGAAAGAAATTGTGGAGTTCAGTGGATACTCATAATGAAATTTCCATTAACAGCTCAACGACTTGATTTTCAAAGAACCATTAACAGTTAATAACTTATAGATCAATACATGTGTATATTTAAAAAAATAAAAAAGAAAAAAAAAGGGAAATCATCTTGATTCTTGAGCTGAAATTGGGTGTTTTTTTGAAAAAAAAAAAGAAAATTGTTTTGTTTTATTTGCTGCCCCTTTAATTTTGGTTATTGATACTAAATTGTTTTTAAAAGAATTGATGCATGTTCATTCATAAAAAAAAATAAACTGAAATGAGAAAAATGGTAAAATTTTAAATTTTTCAAAAATTTTGTTATATTTATAAATATTTTTTAAAAATGTCTTTAAATAAAATTAAAATGGGAAGTTATAGTGGAATGGCCATTAGAATAATAAAACTAATTTATAATAATTTAGGAATTTGGGGTTTCATTTATAAAATTTTATTTAATGTGAATTCACTAGCAATTTGACAAAAAATACCGTGAGAGAGCACGTACATCTTTTTTTAAGTAAAAAATAAATATCGTCACAAAATAATAGGTGAGAGTAATGTGAACGGTTTTTTTTATTAATAGTTATCAAACACGATCTAGATGAAAAATTAATTAATTCACTTATTTAATAATTACGTACAAAATATGAAGAAATAAACTATACTAAAACTCGTAAATTAAGCACGTTAATATATATATACACGTGCCAAGTTGAAGGATTTAAAACTATAGCTAGTTGACGTTTAAGGTTTGTTTTTGTTTTTCAAGATAAAGTTTGTCGACAAGTTGATTGTTGATTTACAATCCATTATGGTTGGCAATAATTTTGTACCAAGAAACTGACGATGTAGCCATTGTTTTCTTAGGTCCAGAAATATGTAGGGTGGGTGATGCCTTTATTGATAATTTATTATTTATATCAGTTGAGTCATGTTCGTGTTACCGATGCATCATTAATTATAATAATAAAAAGAAAAATACTAAATATATTTCAAGAGACCATAAGATATGTGAACTATTACACGTTAATCATGTATATTGCACAATGTGTAGAAATCATCCATTGTTCCATGGGTTGGTTGCAAATTGCAATCATACCCCTAAACTTTCAATTTAATCAGTTTCTCACTGTTGTTAAGTTAATTTTTATATGTATAATTTGTACAATAAGTAATAAAGGTAAACTCGGAGAGGAATTAACATTTAGATTGAAGGTGCCATTTTTGTTCATATCAAACTACAAAAGGTATAGGTTCAAAATGGAACGAGTGACCACGAACTTATATGAACGTTTGATATATGATTATAGTTAAACCAAATTAATTAATTAAATGATAAAATGTATTTATCAAAACATGTATTGTAAGATATGAATCGTTACGAAACCTTGAAATGAAACTAAACGAAATCTTCCCGTGCATGCTCCTTATTTTTCTCACTATGAGAACTTTGTCTCTTTAACTATGTATGAGTTATATAGAAATAAAAACAAATTAATTGGGCAAGTTACAAAAATAACTATGGTGGTAATTACAATTATACTCTTCAACTTTTAAAATTAAAAATTGCGCTCTCAAACTTATCAAAAATTTTAAAACTGAACCCTCAAGTTTATATAACTGTATAAATTGTAGTGATTACATAAGTTTGATAATTCAATTTTTATCACATGTTGGCACCATTGTAGTACATTTACAAATTTAAGGGTCAAAATGTTATTATTAAAAGTATGAGGGTGTAATTGCAAATTTTACCATACTTTAGAGGTTGATTGCAAACAACAAGACACTACAAAGGATGCAATAATAAACCTATTTTAGGGGTGATTTAGGGAAAACTTGAAAATCATTCTTCTTCTAGTTGGCCTAATTTATAATTTAGATTGGCCCTGATCGTTTCGACAGCCCAACGAGCAGACGAGCTTCTCAACAAAGCCCAATTATCGGCCCAAATTCAGCTGAGTAAGGCCCATTTCACAAACAACATGCCCATTTGCCAAAACGTCGTCTTCCTTCTTGACTATATACAAAACAAAGTCCCGTTCGTCGTTCATTCCCGCCTGTTTCGCCGGCATTTACGCTTCAGCAACTCGCCGTCCGGCGAGTTATCTCCGATCATACTCCGGTTTGGAATGTAATTCGGAAGCTCTTATAAGTTGCGTCACCTTCCAATGTTTGTCAATGTGCGTCGCCTGCAGAACCCTTTTAAGGTACACTGGTCTTCTTCTCTGAGTCCATCCCAAACCCTAATTCCCAAATTCTTAAACGAGTACTGTTCTTCGTCTTCTTCTGATTCGAGTGCTCGTGCTTTTGATTATATTGCTCAATTTTTGCCTTCCAACGATGGTACTTTGAAATTGATCTCTGTGAATTCCGTGACTACAAATGACCGCCGTAGAGTCATTGTTGGGCTATCCAAAGCGATTAAGCTGTATCAGGGATGCGTATTGAAGGGATTATCGAGAAATTTCTGTCCATTTTTATTGGTTAAGATTATGAAACTGTTTGAATGTCGGGAAACCGCGTTTGCGTTCTTCAAGCTAGCATTTAAGGACGATTCTGAAGAAACTGTTAGGTCTTGTTGTGTAGTGGCACATGTATTAGCTGCAGAGCAACTTCGTTTGCTAGCGCAAGATATTGTTTCGTGGGTTGTTGCTAGAATTGGTCCAGGAAGGAGCAAGAATTTGGTGGCATTTATGTGGGAAGGTCACTGTGTGTACGAATCTGACCTTTCAGTTTTGGACACTCTAATGCGGGCGTTTATGAAGTCAGAAATGCATTTTGAGGCGTTAGAAATATTGAGTAAGATGCGGGAGGTGGGAGTGACGCCAAATCCATCGGCCATTTCGATTCTTTTTAGATTGCTGATTAGAGCTGGCGATTATGGTGCTGTATGGAAGTTGTTTGGCGATGTGATTCGAAAGGGACCTTTCCCTAATAATTTTATGTTTAACGTATTGATTCTTGAGTTTTGTAGAAAAGGTTGGACTGGGATTGGAGAAGCTCTGTTGCACGTAATGAGCAAATTTAGATGTGAACCAGATGTTTATTCCTACAATATCGTGATAAATGCAAACTGCTTAAAAGGGCAATCATCATACGCCCATCATTGGGTGAATTTGATGATCGCAAATGGCTGTAAACCTAGCATTGCCACATTCAGTACCATCATTGATGCCTTCGGCAAGGAGGGTAACGTAGAGTTAGCTAGGAAAATTTTTGATGAAATTGAAGACATAGGTCTTTCTCAGAATACTATAGTCTATAATAGCATGATAAGTGGGTATGTCAAGGCAAGAGACATTGGTCAAGCAAAGTTGCTATTTGAAGAAATGAGGACCAAGGATATAGTTCCAGATGGCATTACTTTTAATATATTGGTTGCTGGTCATTACAGATATGGAAGGGAGGAGGATGGGGATCGATTATTAAGGGATTTATCTGTGTCTGGGTTGCTTCATGATTCTTCCCTATGTGATGTAACTGTTGCAGGATTGTGCTGGGCAGGTAGGTATGATGAAGCCATGAAGTTTTTAGAGGATTTACTCGAGAAAGGAATTCCTCCAAGTGTGGTTGCTTTTAATTCCATTATTGCAGCTTACGGCAATGCAGGTTTAGAAGAGAGGGCATTTTATGCCTATGGTACAATGGTGAAGTTTGGTTTAACCCCTTCATCTTCCACATGCAGTTCCTTGCTTATCAGCTTAGTTAGGAAGGGGAGCCTTGATGAAGCAAGGATAGCTTTGTATGATATGATAGCTAAAGGATTCCCCGTCACTAACATGGCTTTTACAGTTCTTTTAGATGGGTACTTCAGGATAGGAGCTGTTAATACGGCTGATAGTTTGTGGAATGAGATGAAGGGTAGGGGGTTGTTTCCAGATGCTGTTGCATTTGCAGCTTTTATTAATGGGCTCTGTATGTCTGGTTTAATGAAGGATGCTTATGATGTATTCTCTGACATGTTGAGAAAAGGGTTTGTTCCTAATAACTTTGTGTACAATTCCTTGATTGGTGGGTTTTGTAAACTGGGTAAACTAAATGAAGCTCTGAAATTGGTGAGAGAAATGAAGAAAAGGGGCCTTCTTCCAGATATTTTTACTTCGAATATGATAATCTGTGGGTTATGCAAACAAGGTAGGATGAAGTTAGCAATTGAGACGTTCACGGACATGTGTAGGATGGGATTATCTCCTGATATTGTCACTTACAACACACTGATTGATGGTTACTGTAAAGTATTTGACATGGGTGGTGCCGATGATTTAATGATGAAAATGTCAGATAGTGGGTGGGAACCTGATATCATGACTTATAATATACGAATTCATGGTTTCTGCACTGTCCGAAAATTCAATCGGGCTATGATGATACTTGAGGAGCTTATTTCAGCAGGAATTGTTCCAAATACTGTAACATACAACACTATGATCAATGCTGTCTGTAATGTCATCTTGGATCACGCTATGATTTTAACTGCAAAATTGCTTAAGATGGCGTTTGTTCCAAATACTGTGACAGTAAATGTATTGCTGTCTCAATTTTGCAAGCAAGGGATGCCAGAGAAAGCCATATTTTGGGGTCAGAAGTTTAGTGACATTCATGTAGATTTTGATGAAACGACACATAAATTACTGAACAGAGCCTACTGGGCTTTAGAAGAAGGTGGCGAGCTTATTAATAGATCATACGAGAAAAGCGTGTTTATGGATTTTCTCATGTATATTACTTATGATTACTTTTGTAGAACTAAACCCTTAAGAGAAAAAGATGATTGCTCAACATTTAAAACTAGTTTTAGTCAGTTCAATCCGTTGATTGAAGTATAAGCTTTTATCTATTATTCAATTATTTGAGCAGGATCTACTTGCATAATGATTGTTCTAGAAATGCATTGTCGAGGAATTCATTTGCAGTGGAATATTTTTAAGATATGGAAAGAAAGGTAGAAATAAGGAAGATATTATTCCCTCTGAACTTTTCAAGGACTACTGTAGGAAAGATGCATCTCAACCAGACATGATGCTGAAATGCTAGCGATGTGCTATCGGCATTTTAAATGATGATTTTCTGTAGTTCCTATCTCTAAAAGAATGACCTAAGTTGTACAACTGTGTCCTTGAGTTCTAAAAGAGGAAGTAGGAAGAAAGGCAGTGCCTTTGATAATTCTAGAGAACAGGAACGTGATGCCCAAGAGCGTGACATCCCCTTTACCTGACTCCTACTTGATGGCATGGATAAGGTATATGGGAATTCAGATATCAAGGAAATCTGGCGGTCCATAGTACTCTAAAGTAGAGATGCTTTCAACGTAGATGCAAAATAATGATAGAAATCTCAACTAGCTGCCTTTTCTCCTGTTAGTTTGCTCATGATAATATTTTATCATGAATGCACAAACCAGAGAGTGGCTAACGTTCTGAAGGTATTGATCAGCAACTTCATTTAGCAATCACGACTCGAATGTATGATGGTTGAGCTCATAATTTGAGATCGTGTCAACTTTTGTGCCTGAGTTGAGATGGGACTAAGGAAGGATTTACAAGGTTGGGAATATTACTTTGTACGAGGAACTCTAAATATTGTCAGAGTGAAGGATCATTAGTTAAAACGTTCTACTTAATTGTGAATTCTTATCCAGGATTTTTGTAATTTGATAATAGCACGTGAATTAAACAAACACTCAAAAGTTGTATGGCTATTCCAATAGATTATACTTAATGAAGCATCAAGCCAGCGTGAAATCTGTCACACTCAAAGTAGTTAGAGCAGCTGAACAACAATTGACCCAGTTTCGTGAACCTAGTTGTTACCACCGACAAAGAGAAGAATATTCCTGGAGGATTTATCTGTAGAGGTAATATAATGAAAAACTTGTCTTGGATAAGATAAGTCTAATTAATGAAAAACAATCAATTTGGAAGTTTAGATAATTCTTAAGTTCAGAATATAGTTAGGCCATCTATTTAAGATATTAAATATCTTACTAGTCGTCTTATATGAAATATAGTAAGATCCTATTATTTAGTCCACTTTCATGTGAGTTAACTTCACACTCACATTTATTAAAAGAAGGAAGTTTGAAGAGGGAAAAGTGGGTCATACAGCTCTCACTATCATCTTGACTAAGTAGATACATTATCAATATTTAGAAATTAACAATTAAAGTAATCATGTTTAAAAATTGCAAGAAATCCTTGCAGAGACCTATCCCTTTCAAGTGGATGAAGATGGAAGCTCCCACCATATCCAGTCAGCATCCCTTATGATAAATTTCATCGTGTTTGTTTTCAGGGTCCCATAGAGCAAAAGCTGAAGCATTTTAAATAATAGAATAAATTTGCTCAATTAGACTATTTAGTATTTACATTAGCTTCTGTTCTCCTCCTGCAGCAGATATTCTATTTTGTGTCCTGTGTTTTTGTCCCAATATTTCTCATTTCATTTCTTGATTGCAATTCTGTTCTATTCGGTTTCTTTGCTTTCAAAACTACAGCTTAGTCTATATATCAAAATCTGATTCTGAAATGAGAAACCCAAGTTAAGGTACTTTTGCTCTTTGCATTATCATAAATCTGCTTCTACTTGCACCCTCCACATGCTCTCCCAGTTTCTGCAGGTGGCTCATTCGCCTTCTCCACGATTTCGGTGCTTCCACTTTTTCTGGCTCTCTTTCCATGTGAGGTTCGTCAATGACAGAATCGGGACTTCTCTCATAAGGTTGGCTGTTGTCCTCAGATTTGATGATCTCCTTCAAGCTGTTCACTACCTCAGCCATCGAGGGCCTATCCTTCGCATTCTTAGCCAGGCAAGTATCTGCTAACTTAGCTAGTTTTCTAGCTGCATTGATAGGATACTGGTTTTCAAGCTTAGGATCTATTATCAAACTAAACTTTTTACTGTCAGGATTGAAATGTTTGACCCATTCCACAAGCTGTTCTGGTCTTGAACGATTTCTCTCCAATGACCGTCTTCCTGTCAGAATCTCATACAGCACAACACCAATGCTCCATACATCGCTTTTTGCCGTGAGATGTCCTGTCTCGATGTAATCTGGAGCTGCATATCCATTTGTCCCCATTACCTATTTTGTGCAAAACATAGTTCAGCGTAATCAGTAACGGGCCTGAAAGTGATTAGACTGTGAAGAAGAAAAAGACCACTTACTGCCGTCGAAACATGAGTACGCCCGATTTCTGGCCCTTCCCTGGCTAGCCCAAAATCCGAAAGTTTTGGATGAAAGTTTTCATCCAGTAGCACATTTGAGCTCTTGAAATCTCTGTATATTATCTGTGCCATTATAGAAGAAAATAAAAGTAAATCTAATCATTATGGATGTTCTGAAGAATGAAAAACTACATCAAAAGGTGTTATGCTAGCATATAATTTTTCCTGCTTCAAGATATAAGTGCAGACACCCACATATTGAATTCAAATTGAGATACCTGAACTTCCAATCCTTCATGCAGATAAGCCAATCCCTGAGCTGCACCAAGTACTATATGGAGTCTTGTTTTCCAAGCGAGTGGTGGTAGCGCCTTGTTGAAGAGATGATCTTCCAAGCTTCTGTTTGGCATATACTCATAAACAAGCAGTCTTTGAATTCCTCTTGATCCATCCACAGCACAGTATCCTATGAGTTTGACAAGATTTGGATGCTCCACAATACCAAGAAATTGAACTTCAGCCAGCCACTGCTTGTGGCCCTATGTGCAAAATAAACCCGGTATGTAAAAAAAAATCACTTCCTCTAGAAATTTGCGTTCACATCTAAAAGAAACTGCTTGAAAATTACACTTCTATTCTATTTCTATGTCCTTTCGCCTTTAGCTAAGCACCTGTTTCCATAGTTTTAAATAAATCCCGACAATATAATAGCAATAATTTTTTTGTACTGGATGCCTATAATATGGAATGAATGTCCAACAGAGAAGAAATTTTAGCCATTAAATTCGAAGCGAAATATTCAAACAAGGTCTCACGACTTATTTTCTAAGGACAGTATCCATACCTGTAAGCCATCCTTGCTCAGTTGCTTGATAGCAACAACAAGGGAATCTCCATTCCCATCAACAGGCTTAATTGAGCCTTTAAATACACTCCCAAACCCCCCTTGTCCAATCTTAAGAAGCCTGTTGAAGTCTTGCGTTGCCTGTCTCAGCTCTGTAAATGAGAATACCCTCAAATTATGTGCTCTCTCTTCATACAATTCAGGTACACTCCGAGGAGAAGTCAGAGAGCACGAAGAAGCAACGGTCCGACTACACCCTGAATAGTCAGATTCTTGCTGCTCTTTTAATTCAGGTGCCGATCTTTGATGCCTACTCCTGGACTTGCCTTTGAAGTAGAAGAAGCACTTCATTGTCTAAATGATTTTCTGGGAATTTGATGAGCCTTTGTAATTGATCTCCAAGAAGAAATGAAATGCAAAAAACTCAGTTGTTTTGAGTCTCAAGAGTAGAGCAGAAAACAGAACTTATAAAGAGGAGAAAACACAAGAAAGACGACAGGAAGAATCTCGATGTCGGAAGGAGTAAACAGATCGAAGAACTCCAAACAACAGGAGTAACGTGAAGAAAAAGAAGAAAATGGGGGAAAACAGAAGAGAAAAATGAAGACAATGGTGGAAAAGACTTGTTTGGTGTACTTCTCAACAAAAAAGGCGGCTTTATCTGATTGTTTCCTTGCTATTTACTTGAGACAGTCCAGCCAGACAAGGATTTGGCAAACACAATTCTGAAGTTGAAACGAAATTTGTGGAGCATTCTTTTTTGACTTGTGTTTATTCTTTCTTCTTCTTCTTCTTGTTCTTCAGGAGATTGGTGAGAGCTTGATGGGGGAGAAAAAGGAAAAAACAAAAAAAAAGAGAGAGAGACAAATTTGGGTCTGGCTTTAGAAGTTTTAGAAAAATACAGAAAGTCCAAATTTATGGGTTTTCTTGTTTGTGTTGTCTTAATTGTCTCGTGAAGTTTGGTGGGTGAAATGAAAGTAATAGCAAATGAAATACGCAAAGTTTTAGGGGGACTCTGTTTGCTGTGTTTTGACTCGCCCGAGTTGGCTCGTGGACTCAACTGCTAACTATACAGATCCAGATGTTGAAGATGGAGTCCTTCTGTTTCCGTACCAACGGTCGCTTTCACCCATTGGGATTTGGGACAAAACTCTCTCTTCAGATACCCTTTTCGACGTCAACAAACAAACAATTAAAAACGCTTTCCTCCATATTCGATCATCCTTTGTCACACGACAAATTCTTTTTACATTTTTTAAAACACTTTACTTCGCCTTGTGTATATGTGATGAAAGTGATATGTATATATATAAAGAGATTGATGAATTTTGGAGATTAAATGTTATTTTAACATATTATTTATCTATAAGGTTTGATGATAATTTGTCAATTAAAATTGACGAAGACTAAAATCTTATTTTAACATATTATTTATAGATTTTGATAGTTAATTATTTATATATATATATATTGTGAATAAATATCTGAAACAACATATGGTAGGTTACTGTTAGATTTTGGAATGAGTTCAACCCTTTCTTAAATTATTTGTAGATAATACATGATAGAGATTGAGATTGTCATCAATATAAAATTTGGGTATTAAATTAAACTAGGTCTCAGTGCAGGTTATTTTTTTAAAAAAAACAAGTCTTTTTTTTTTTAAAAAAAAAAGAATCACACATTTTATCAATATAAATTTTATTACATATTTTAATCGTAGTTAGATTTTTTCTATCCAATTTTGTTGCAATTTTAAAATTTTATTAGGTTCTTAATTTTCAAAATGTTACACGTAATTATCTCTATATATTTAATTTAAATTCTAACATTATCCTTTAGAAAAATTTCCATATGCAATGGTAATGAAGCGTTAAGTTGTTAGCTATTAAATTATCACTTTTTATCCCTTATGAAGGTAAGAGGTTCGATCTCTCATCTCTACCATTAATATACTAAAAAAAATTATTTATTTATTTTTTAAATTACGATAATATTTCGTCTGAAAAAAATATTATAATGTAATATATAGAATATTAAACATATATTTAAAAATAGAAAATTGAGGCAGATTTCAACATC
>JBBPDJ010000020.1:2883116-2913549 GCA_037974625.1 Cucumis cinereus
TTGGAAATCATTTTCTCGGGATTCAGCATTTTGAATGGGAAACCCGAATCAATGCTAAGCTTTTATTATTATTATTTAAAGGATTGGGATCGAATTTATGGGAAAAAGATTTTGAAATTATTTAAATGAAAATGTGGTTTTGTTTGATTGGATTGGTTGACAACATTTCAAAAGAATCGTTTTAAATTATTTATTTATATCTTATCCGTATTCAAAATTTCAATTTTATATTTTTCTACCACACTTTTTTTTTTAAAATTATTTAAAAAAACTATATACGAAATTGAAAATTTAAAATGCTATTAGATATAAAATTTCGTTCAATTTCAAATATATATAGAGAGAATTTCGTCAATTTTAAAAGATATCGGTAAATTTAGTTATTATAGTTTAAAAAGTTAAAACTTAATTTATATAATTTATAATGAGAATTTAGTTTTTATCAAATTTAGTTAAACTTTACCATAGGACTATCTAGGAAGGTTTTTATCAGATTATAAAAATTAACTTTAATGACTAAATTCTAACTTTTAGAAATTAATTTTATAAATGCATATATTCTTCTGGAATTTACAAAATTTCAAACGGGTAGGAGTCCAAATTCATAAAGTTTCTACTTCCATTTTTTTAAAAAAAATAATAATTCAATGTTATGGTCACTTCTTGAAGCCAATCTCTTAGAAAACAACTTTTATCTTAAACCTTTAATGTCATGTTATCGATAGGAAGTCATGACAATGAGTGGTCATATAGATAACATAGAAGGATGTGACTCATTCAATGTCACGTTATCATGCATAGACTAACGCCAAAATCAAATATGAATGTTTAGTGTAAAATAGAAAGTAAAATTAGAAATTTTGAAACATAAAATCCAAATAAAAAAAAAGCTAAAAATAAAATAAAATAAACCCTCAGAACCAAATTAATTATTTTTTTTCAAAATAAATGAAATTAAATTAGAAACTATAAAGCTCATGCTGACATAGTCCAAACAAATAAAATCAAGAGAGTGAGTTGAGCTGAAAGAATACCAAACAAGAGTTGTTGATTTTCGACTTTGTCATCCTTCACGATTATTGATTGTTAGGTATGTACGTAGCCGCCCGGACACGTTTTTCGGTATTTTGTCACTTTACATGATCCAAAATTAATACATATAATTAATAATCCCTACATACTTAAAAGTGATTAGTAACAAACTTCTACAATTTCTTAACAATTTAGCGTTCATTACTTTTAATATTGTGACAATTTAGTCTTTACCTTAAAATTAAGTAAACGTTTGGAACAAACAATTGGTTATTATAGTTTGTGTTTGAAACGTATATTGTTTTAATTTGAGTTATAATAATAAGTTTTTGAGGTGTAAGTTACTTTAGTTTAAGAAAAAAAAATAAAAAAATGTAAAATAGACAGATATTAACTGTAGTTAATAAGAGAATACAAAATAGTATTTATTGTAACAAAGAAGTAGCTATTATAGTTTTAGATAGTCCTTGCTTCAAACATGCTCTAAGTGATTAATTTAATCCTTAATCACTTTATCGATCTATATGTGAAAAAAATTCTTAAATCTTAATAACATATTGCACAATAGAGAATAAATCGTTAGGAAGTATATCTGTTGGATTAAACTATTACGAATTTAAAAGTATAAAAATAAATAACAACAAATAGCAGTTTAAGAACTAAATTAATGATTCAATAATAGGTTTCTCACCAAAAGTGTTTCATAACCAACTTTAGAATGGATTTACATATTTAGTAAATAAAAAATAAACAACGTGAACTTAAAAAATCAGTAAATATAGTTTTCCATTTTATAAATTTTATTTTAGTTTCAGAAAAACAATGAGAAATTTCTGTTTACGTGTATTTCTATAATCTATTTGTCATTCTGAAAGTTCGTGTATATCATTCCTGAGCATAAACATGATCATTGCAATCAGTGACAGATGCAAAATTTTGTTGACGGAGGCTTGAACCTATGTCTAGTGGGGACTTGGAGACAATTTTACCACAAGATTAGCTTCTAGTATTGAAAGTTTTTCAATTTTTAATATATATATTATATAAAGAACATAAAGTTGAGAGGGCTCGAGCTTCTGGACCTATACTAAATCCATCGGTGATTACAAGATTAGGATAACTTATAAATTTGGACCAAACTTAGTTCCAAACTACTTAAAAGCTAAAATTCAATCCTATAGTTTTCAAAACCCTCCTAAATAGTCCCTTGATTTCATAAAAATCTCAATATCAAACAATTAGAGGATGGCATTCTAACTTTGAGATGGGTAGGATTAAAATCTAACCTTCTCCAAACTATAGGGACTAAATTTTTAATTTGAACTATAGTAATCTACTCAAAGAAAAAGTTAAAGTTCCACATTAATTGATTTTTTTATAAGAAGCTGTCATTCCCATTC
This sequence comes from Cucumis cinereus, assembly GCA_037974625.1. Lineage (NCBI taxonomy): Eukaryota > Viridiplantae > Streptophyta > Magnoliopsida > Cucurbitales > Cucurbitaceae > Cucumis > Cucumis cinereus. Next base: position 2,885,549 of record JBBPDJ010000020.1, read on the forward strand.
CAGGCTTTCCATTGTTTTGGTGCTGTAGTCATATTTCTCTTGATTTAATGGAGAGAGAGAGAGAGAGAGTGAAGAAGAAAAATATGAACTGAAGATTGGAATTGTACCTTATATTTTGACCCAAATGTTAAAAGGCAGTCAGAAGAACAGGGCATAATGGAACATCAGACACTTAAATAGCACAATCAAGCTTGACAAACATCAGTAGTCAAAGGATCCCTTAATACCCTCCAGACTCTCCCCCATCGACAACCTGCAACCATACAAAAATTTCACAATTTAAATTCAACAAATCCCAAATACTGAAGGTCTCTAAGGATGGTTCATCAATGTTATGTTTTTTACAAATATTAATTGAAACTGAAATATAATTCACTGTAATCAATCAATTAGATCGAGATACATGTATGGTACTTTCAAAAAGTTTCTCTTGACTCATCTCCTCTAGTTGCACAAACCTAACTGAAATGACAAAAAGATGAAAACCATCTAATTATAGAGCTCAACCAAACGAAGGATACTCTACTTAGAACTCAAGGATACAGTTGTAAAACCTCTAGAACAGATCCTGCTCCAGAAATATCGTACAGTGAATACTCTTCATGCTTAATACTTAGAGAAGAGAATGAGAGCAAATAAGAGAAGTATTGGAAAGGGTTGCGTTGAGGAATGGGGGCAATAATATGATTAAACACGCATTCAACAAAGTCTATAGCAGGTTATAAACTAATGGTCAGATTCAACTGAGCAGCTTAAGTTCCTTGTAAGCACAGAAAGGGGGAAGGAAACAAGTCAACATATAAATAGGATACCATTTTGATTCTCGAACGGTTACAAATTTGACAGTGGATTTAAACATGGTGGGAGATCTCCGATTTAGTAGCACTTCAAAACATAATAGATGTGCAGAGTGATCTATAAATTATAGCTCCCCGATGAGTTAAGAAGCAACTAGAATATAACCCAGTGGCCAGATTCAAAGATCCTTCCAAACAATCTCTATTCTGTGGATGAAGACTGGATTGAGAACGTATTACATGAACTAGTGAACCAAGCAAAAACATTTTCAAATTCCTATTTAAATGGTTGGAGGATGAAGTGAACGGTGGAAAGAATGAAAGTTAGAACAGCAAAGCAATACTTCATATAAGAAATAATCAACTTTCTTTTCTGGAAAATTGAACAAACATACTCTACTTACTTATATATACAATACTTATACTCTTGACTCCTGGCAAGGTCCTTCTCTCCTTCCTCAAGCTACATTAACACAAATCCAACGTTAAACTTATTCACTGATCAATTAAAGAAGAACAGCCAGAGAAATACGAACACATAACAATAAGAACATAATCTCACCGGATCACTACCATAAACTAGATCGTAACAAGTAGGAGAAAGACATCGCAGGGCACAATTTTCTTTTTCGGTAGTTGAAGATCTACATTGCCAACCCCACAATCCACTGCACGTTTTCAACACATTACCGTAACCAATCAAAGCAGTAGCAAGGTAGGATGAAAAAAGGAACGAGAAATTACATTTTCCAAGTACTCTAGAAAAAACCCTAAAAATAGCTTGAAGGAAACGCTAACCTCTCGATATCGGCGTAACACTCCTGCTTCTTTTGCCGGGTTTCAGCATCCTGAATGATTAAAATATGATTCAGTAGAATGAAGTGAAGATGAAGAAAATTACGATCTAAGAAGAACAAAACTTACAGTGACTGGACGGCGAGATTTGGCGAGAACTGTATGGGTAGTGAGCAATGAGAAGATAAACCCTAGAACGATCAAGGGTTTGAGTGTGTTGAGAAACTTTGAATTTCTCGAAGAATTGTTGACTTCCATTGTTGTTGATCAAATTCAGATTCCCTCGGCTCCCATTGATTCGATCTCTAGCTCTCTCGGATTTTAGAGTTGTGTTTCCGCGCTTTTACACGCATATATATACGGTTTCAACTGTGCAGTTGTTATTATTATTATTGTTAGTATTAGTATTATTGCTGATAAATAAATAAATAATAGAAATATTATATCAACCGGCATGACCAATAAAAGTAAAAGGGACATGACGAAGATTTTGAACCGAGATCTCTTCAGTCTCAAGTACATACCGTCGTTATTTTTATATGTATATATATTATTAAAAAAATTATGTTTGAAGTTTTTAAAAGCTTCACTTTAAACATTGAGGTTGACACGAAAATTAAACAACGATGGCTGCTATGGTTTTTACTTGACCCAACGAGCTCTAAAACACATTTTAAATAGATTTTAAACCCTATTTAAGAGGAGTGAGGGATGATAACTTATACATACATCGTGGAAGCCTACTGAGCCATAGGTGATATAGTTTTTTTTTAATTATATATTTCTCATTTTACTCCTTTACTAACTTATCGAAGTTAGTAGTGAATGTAGACTCTACCATACTTGTGTGCATTCTCGTTTTTTTCTTTTTGTATTATTCTCACTCTCTCTCTACAAACAATGTAAAAAAAAGTCGGGTAGAAAGTTTCATCCACTCTCTCTCATTTACCTCGTTCAATAAACGTTCTCCCATGCTTTAGGTGAGTTCCCAGAGGCGGTCGTATCTATCAATTGACATCTGATATGTCTTTATGACTATTTATACTACGAATAAGATATTATGAACTGTTATAAATCAATGACAATATACTACAAATGACCGGACATTCAAATTCACTCCAATGATACTCCAAATATAAAGCGAGCCCCGACTTGCATACGTCCTCGGGTTAACCTTCCAACCCACCCGTAATGGTCCTAGCTTTTAATAAAGCGGATTAACTTACATGCCATGAATAAATTACATCAAATACATTTAATTAAAACTGAGATGGTTAAACTATAATAATAAGAAAGGAAAATGAAATCAACTTTTATATTTCTAAAATTAAAAAACCATTACTAAATTTGTAAATAAATAATAAAAAAACTAGCGACAAAGAATATAAAAACATTGTAAACAACGATTATGTAAACAGACCAAACTTTGTGACCAACGTACATTATAAATAATAATATATGTACTTAAAAAACATTATAATAATATATAGAATTAGATTTGGATATGACTATTTGTCATGCATTCAAATTTTCATAATATATAATGTTTGATTATGATTTTTAATCTTTGATTTTTGTTTTAATTTTTTTAATTCTTCCTTTAATCATCTTCTTCCCCGTTTATTTCATGCGGAGGAGACTTTTGATTGCGTTCATCAATTAATAATATATGATTTTTCCCATTTTTTTCTATGTAAGATTTGAAAAGTCCAGAAGGATTTGGCGATTATCAAGTGGATGGAATTCATTTTCCTTAACTAACCCATTACTCGATTTGACTTCCACACTTTTCTTTTTTCGCCATTCTTACTGTTTTTAGCTCTTAAGCAGCTCGATTTGGCAATATACTTTTGTCTCTCTGGCACCTGAAAAAGAATTCGAGCACGAGATCTCTTGGGTTTGGTAAGACATCATTTGGGGAATTCATTAACGCGTTTTGCTGTCAATTAATGGCTGGTGAATCAATCCCTGTTCCGAATAAGGATATGTTTGTTGGATTTTTTGAAGTTTTTGTTTAAATTTGATGTTTCTGGATATGGTGGGGATGTTTTTTCCGTCCTGGTACGTTCGTTTTTAGTTTGGGTTTTTTCTTTTGGAAGCCAAATTCCAGGGTTCGAATCACCAATTTGGTGAAAATACAACAAGGGTTTTATGTTTTTAGTTATGTGAAAATGGATCTGATATGGACTTTAATTTTTGATTTACAATTTCTAATCGGTATTATTTTTCTGGGTTGTGCTGGTTTTTGAGAAAAGTGACGTGAAATTTGATTGGTTTTCTGATATATTGCTGTTGCTGAGTTGAATCAGCATTTGAGTTCTTATTTGGAACTGTAAATATTCCACAGTTGTTTTCCATTTCCAATCCCAGCTTCTAATTGTAATTGGCTTGTTTATCTCTCTTGTTTGCTATGTTTTCTTGCACCTGTGGCCAACATTTTGAGTATCTCGTTTCATTTTTCAATCTCATATCTCATATGGTTAACGATTCATCAAAATGGCCAGAATCTTGATCCGGATTTAGCATCAAGCATACTTCACTAGCATTTCATTAGGTTCATGTGCAATATATTTCTTCATGAGTATTTAGTAAAGACGATGAGGAAGTGTCATTCGAACTATTTTCAACTGGGGACTAAGAATCTGTCTATTTTTGTGCTCTGTACTTGCGGTTTTTCCCGATATTTTCAAACTGTCCAAATTCATTTGGAAATATTTTTTGCCCTTATAGTTATGCTCTATAATTTTGATACAACATCAGTTGCAATAATCTCAGGGGAAGTACACGCTTCTTCCAGACTTTGTAGCGTACAAGAGCTAAATTTTTTTAGCAAGAAATCTCTGTATATTTTTTTTCTGTCATTTTGATGTGTTGTAGTATTTCCCTGTCCATCCTTTTGAATTGACGGACATACTCTTTATTTGATGCATGGTAATCATACATATTGTGAATGGAAGTTGTATGAATCGTCGGTATATGGACATCAAATGATGTAGAGTGCTAGATTTTTTCGTGATGGGCAATGTTAGCGCTGATGCAATCAGAAGTTGCCGAAGTGAAGAACTTGAACTTCTAATCTGATGTCGACTACCCATAGCTCTTTGCAGGGGCATAATGATGACGGTGTTCAGGGTGCAAGATCCCAACTAAAGAAAAGGTGATAGTTTGAATTATTTTCATAGCAGGATTGCTAATTTTTTGCTTACTACTAAAATCAATGCGGGTAGTACCAATTGCTTAAAGTAGGCACTGAGAGGTCTGGAGGTTTTATCTTGTTATTTTTAATTTCCTTAACACAGTCTCAACTGATCATTTAAGGAGGGATAAGGAGGGAGATTAGTTTGGTTAATGGCTTAAATAGCAGCTGAACTGTTTATATGATTATTGTCATCCTCCACTGAGGTCTAATCTGATACAATTATTTCTGTAGGCTTACATTTGAAAGATCTCTTGGTTCTAATAATCTGAAAAGAGCTGTGGATGTCAATAATCATCAAGACAAAGAAGATATGGTATGAACTTCTTTGTACAATTTGATCAGAATTTATTTTTAAGCCATCTGCAACATCTTAGAGTACTTAAAGTTGTACATAGGAACTGTTGTCACGAGTAAGAGCACAGGAAGGGGAGATTCAACTTCTTCGTCAACAAATTTCAGTTGCTTGTTTGAAGGTATACATTGCTTGATGACGGTGGGTTCATGTGATATTGGTTTTTGCTGTATACTTATTTCAACATCTGTTATACCTTACATAAGAAGTATCTGTGGTGAAAGGAATTGCGACTGTTGAATGAGAAATATGCACTGGAGAGGAAATTTTCAGATATAAGAATGGTTTGTCCTTGTTCTTGGATGTAGTTGTACGGACTACTGTTTTTAGTTTTCTCCTTGTTCAGTGGCTTCTTCGCATTATTATTCAGACAACACAATTCTCTTTTCTCATTGTGCAACAGGCAGTTGATGAGAAGCAAACTGAAGCCATTACTTCTGCCTTCAATGAGTTGGGATACAGAAAAGGGGATCTTGAAGTGAACCTAAAATTGACTAATGAATTGAAGGTTTGCTTTAGTTTCTTTCCCAGGGACACGTCTGCTTATTGCAATCGGTCTCTCCATTCTTATCACCTGTTTATTTTTGAACCTATGAATTCAAGAGGGAAAATATGAAAATATCACCCCTAGCCCAAAATCCATGAAGATTACCTAAAAAGAAAGAAAAAGAAAAAGCTTCTAGTTGGTATTCATCAGAAAGGAGAGTGATGAAAAAAAAATGTTTCGCAACCAAAATAGGAACTAAATATCTCCTCAAGTTAATAATGCTGAATGGTACCGTTCTCATTCTCTAACAGGCTGTGGATGATGAAAGATATCACTACATATCATCGTTGCTTGGCCTTTTGGCAGAATATGGCGTATGGCCTCAGGTCATAAATGCCTCTGTTTTAACCAACAGTGTGAAGGTAAATTCTGTACACATAATGCTTGAGACTATTTTTCACATCTGCAAAATTGCATCAATCCAACTTTGCTGATATTCTGGCGATCCTTATTCCAAAGAAATCCTGAAAATAAATTTGGTAGAAATTTTGAAGCGGAACGCATGCTATCTTTGTGCCCACTGAATCTATCTCTAGACCTTATTACACTGTTACAGAATGCACTCTAGTCCAAATTAGTGTTTTCTGGCAGAGTAGTAGTATACAATGTGTACTTATTGTCCGTTTGGATTCTCCCTTTGGCTAATTTAATGGGTTAGTTTGTGATACATGTTGCAATATTTTTATACTTACTGATTAAGAGATCAATTTCTTCTTCTTCTTCTTCTTCTTCTTCTTCTTCTTCTTCTTCTTCTTCTTCTTCTTCTTCTTGCGTTTTTTTACCCTCTCCTTCTTTGGTAGTGCTTACTTTCTTCTTTTCCATTTTTGTAGCTTCTTCATGATCAGTTGCAGCGGAAGATCAGAACTTCTTATGTAAGCTTGCTAATTTTATATTTTGTTGCCTTTTCTCCAGTTATAAGTTACCCAACTAGGATAGATAAACGTTTGCTATATATGGTTGCAACTCCATCTAGTCATCTACTATCATTCCTTTTTATTATTGCTTCATTTATTTTTCTCTATAGAATGTTAAATGTTTTCTATAGTGTTATAATGGCAATTTTATGCAAATGGATAGAAAGTGGGCGGAAGGAAATGTTTGATATTACAAAATGTCACTGCTCTTCATGGCCCACCATTTTCTTCTTCTTCTTCTTCTTTTTTTTTTTTTTTTGTTGTTGAAAAAGTTCCCTTCTGAGAGGTCTTGATGAAATTACATGAAAGTTTTAGAACTCTTGTACAATTACATTGACGTTTTACCAGACTGCCTTTTTGTTAAGCCTGGCATGCAACTTTGTCAAATGTTCTGTTTTAAACCAAGAAACTTTTTAATACTAATAGGGTTTTATTGGTAATATTAGTAGGATATTAGTAAGGGTATAGTGGTAATTACCTAGGGAATCTTGATTATAAAATGTCATAGTGTAATCTCTTCTTTGATATTGCAATATAGTTTGGTGTGTTTTCTTATATTTTGGTACCTGCCAAAAATATAACACGATAAAATGTGAGTTATCTAAATGTTATACTGGTCCACCGGACCAATTTTCATGAAGTCAGAAACACAATTTTGTTAACATTTATAATTTCCTTCATCCTTGTTTCCAGTTCTTTGTAAGCAATGTGATTGTTTATCTCTCTTATAATAACTGTCAATTGTCTAATTCTAAAAAAAAAAAAAAATAACTGTCAAGAGATATTGATAAACTATTGTAATAAAGGCTCTGTATCTTTTCATCACAGGAAAAGATTGGAGAACGAACATCTCCTGCTGAAAATCAATTCGACGGTGGATTTCCATATCAAAAAAGAGAGAATACTGATTTTAAGTTCTTTGAGAGTGGATATCAATATCAAAAGAGAGAGAATGTTGATATGGGGACTTCAAGATACCAGCTTCTTGCCAAAGCTGAGGTAACTGCATTTAACTACCTTGATTACTATGTCTTTCTCGTTTGCTTTTACAAACTTGCCACTTTTTTTCTAAATTGTTTAAGTGTTTGATATAATTAAATTTATCATAACCCATCAACTTAAGCTTTTGGTTGATTTGGTGAATTAACATTGTATTAGGAGTAGGAACTAGGAAGTCCAATGTTGAAACCTTGTAAAGTCATTTTCTTCCAAGTTAATACTGTTAAAGTGTTAATATAAATAAATTTACCATGACTTATGGGTCCATCAATGATTTAACATAATTTTCATCTCTGTTTCATGCAGCATTTGAGAACAACTGATGATATGTTTATATCTAGGGTACAAAATAATATTCCAGTATCAGCAGACTTAGGTCTAAGACCTGAAATGTACCAGCCTGTTAACGACAGTTTTCCAGAACCTTTATACTATGCTGGCAGGTATGGCATTCTAAGATATGGTGTGGATGCCTTTTGGTTGAACTAAAACTAGGGAGGTTTAAAAAAATCAGTGTCCTGTGGAATGGTTTATGGATTCACCAAAAATTAGTTTGGTTGATTTAAACCTACTGAAATTATTATTAATTTAAATGATTTTTTTTTGCGAAGAATAAAATTATATATTCATACATTTATTTAAATTTCATTTAATAAATATTTTTAGGTTATTTAAAATAAAATTCCAAGTCTTCGTAGTGTAATTTTCCATTATATAAATCGAAAATGGCTTACTAAGATACTGATATTTTATGTTTTCTACAATAAAATATGCTAGTAACTTGTGTAATTTGAACCCAACACAACTCAAATAATTCATGATTGGGTTGGGTTGGGCTCGTTATTTGCCCAAAGAGTTGTTTGAGTTGAAGGAATAGGCATTCCAAACAATTGTGTTGGTCTAAAATGTAGCTTAGAGTGAGCAGCTTAATGGTATGATAACCACTTGCCAACTAACATGAATCATAGTGTCTTTCGGCTAAACACCAAAACACTCATTTTTATGGAATTCTTATAAAATTTTGTGGCCATTTTTCTAATGTGCTCGAAATGTTGTTGTTATTGGTTTTTATTTATTATTGAGTTCATGCCATTCAATTTTCACATAGAACAGCTTAGAGTTCTATGGAACTCTTTATTCTTTTTTCTTTCTTTCTTATTTATTGATTTATTTATTTTGTTTTTTATACTATGGAGCGATGTTTGTTCGGTTTCAACTGAAAGCCTGTTGTTAAAAACTATATTACCTTTCGGCTTGAATTTAGTTGGTTGCATAAAAGTATGATAGAAGGAGATGAGTCTTGCATATCTTATCTTTATTATCTTTCAACTATAAAACCATGTTATCTTAGGGAGGTGCCTGGTGCTTTTACCCCTCCAGTTGATGATGATGCTGTGGAATTGCAACGTTATACAACTGATGAGAGATACAACAACCCTGTAATGATTGGTGAGTTTTCTATTTCTTTTAGAGGGTGATCAATGCACAACTGCATATAACCAGTACTTTACCAAGACATGAACACTCACATGAAGTTTTAATCAGAGGGACCTGGCATCGAGAATTTTCAAATAGTTGGTGAGGCTACACCAGGGAGCAGACTTCTTGCATGTGGATATCCTACACGAGGGACTTCTCTCTGTATATTTCAGGTGACATGCTCTGATATCATTTAAAAGAAGATCTGAGTATACATATGGAATGTTCATTAGTTAATGACATGGATTTTTGTGTCAGTGGGTTTGGCATCTTGAGGATGGCACTAGGCAGTATATTGAAGGTAATGGAAATGAGTTTGGCTTTGCAGGATTTGTCATATGACTTTCTTACATTTCTTTCTTTCTTCTTTTCCTTTTCTTTTTGGATAGCAAGAAAAATATATTATTGAAACTGAAAAATATACAATAAGGTATGGAAGGCGCTACAAAAGGAAAGATAAAGAATGATAAAAGATCACTCCATCTACAATGTATTTTTTTTTTTTTTTTGGGAACACTAGGATACCATTTTGCAATCTTTGCTGCTAATTTACTACTAGATTGTTTTAGTAGCTTTTTCTGATCGTTGAATGGTTTTTTCTTTTGATGTAGGAGCTACAAATCCAGAATATGTTGTTGGAGCTGATGATGTTGATAAACTAATTGCTGTCGAGTGTATACCAATGGATGATAAAGGCCATCAGGTTGACCAAAAACTTTGAATTGTGATACAAAATTTATTTTACATGCTAATAGTATATCAAATTCAGAAAACCAGTCCAGATTTCTTAGATTGCAATTGTGCATTTAAGTCTGGCGTCTTATCTTATCATGTTCAGCTTGAAGTAATTTTTTCTTTTAAGTTTCTCCTTTTCCATTCCTTATTACTCTAGGTGAAAAACAATTGTGATTTATTTTGATTAGAAGGCCTTTCTGTGTTTTTACACTACTTTTCCAATTGTCAGGGAGATCTGGTGAAGCTTTTTGCTAATGATCAGAACAAAATAAAATGTGGTAAGTTGATTAGAATTTTAAAAACATCAATCTAAGTTTCGACCCTTAATGCATCTTCTCGAGGTTGCTAAATTAATCGCTTCTCTGAACAATACTCCTTTGCCTATTTTAGAAATCATATTTTCTCAATTGCTTAATGGGATGTTAGCTATGTTGTTGCTTCCAAGAGCAGGATGTGATGGAAGTTTTGCAAATGTTCTTGGTGTGCTGAAATATCATGTACTTAATAAATATTTTTTTCCCCTAAAAGCCTTAACCCTGGTTAACGAAACAGTTCAAACTATTATGTTACCTTTTGTAAATTATGTTGATTCGTTAGTTAGTTAGCATTGTTATATTTCAGGCATTTTAGTATACTCCCCAAGCTTTCTAAACTAGTTTCAACTTCCATTATAGATCCTGACATGCAACTGGAGATTGACACGTATCTTGCAAAGGGTCAAGCTACATTTACCGTTCTTTTGCTGGTAGGTTTACATGATATAACTAAACCTTCGAGAAAATTTCATATCTTGGGTTGCACTTATTTCTTACCCTTATACTGAGTTTAAGTGAGTCAACTTTAACTTCAAGTCCATCATTTTGTCGGAAAAAGCCCTGAGCTATAAACTACATTGTGAAATCAATATCATCAATTAGCTGGTTTCCATTTTCTAGAAGATTTATAGCTAGTTATAGACATTTTAGTGGTTTTATAAGCTCGTTTCATTATTATTATTTTTGCACAGGTTTTTCTAGTTAAGTTGTATATTTTTTGCTAGATTTGGGCACATTGATGTTGAATTTAGATAATTTTCTTCCTACTTGATTTTGTGCTTAGGTTTTTATTTCTTTTTTCATTTTTGTTGGTTTGACCATTTTGTTTACTTGAGAAATGTTTTCTTAGGAGTTGTGTGATTATTTACTGGTTTTTGGATGATTTTTAATTTTTTGAAAATCTTCGAAAATTGTTCACCTAGCATCTAATTTTTTTTGGTTAATATGTTAGCCATCTGCTAACTCTGTATTATAATGCAAGCTTTTAGGAATACGGTGCTTGGTGAATTCAACACTTAAAAAGAAAGCATTATAGGTACACATATACATTCTTGAGTTGCTTACCTATACTGCCACTTCAGTTTAGTTGCTTACCTACTATGCCACTACCAAAAAGTGAAAATAAATTTTTTCTTATAGGATTTATTTTGATCAAAACTATAATATTCTTTTAAATTGATCTCCCATATTGTCTTGAAAACATTTACTGGCTTACTATTCAAACAGGTTTCAACTTTAATCTAGAGACACCAGTAAAACTTCATAACTCACAAACTGTCTTCTCATTTTAATTTGGATGGAAAAAACTCTTAACCAAACAGAGGGAAGGTGCTCGCTCGCATACGCAGAATAAATTAGGAGGGTAAAAAAACTTATAAACTGTAGATCAATCATCAATAATATTATTTGTTAATTGTTATAGTGTCAGCCTCTTAAATGGTAAGGCAATACAATGAGACAAAACTTGCCTTTCTTCAGCTGTTGAAGGAGCTGTATCAAATAGAATATAAAATACACAGAACTATTAAATATACGGTTTTGACTGACTTATATACTAGATATTTTATGACATGCTTTTCATACAGATCGACTCGTCTGAAAATTGGGAGCCAGCATCTATTTCTTTGAGGAGGTCTGGTTACCAAATTAAGATGGGAAATACAGAAGCTGTTGTAATTGCTGAGAAATATTCAAGGGAGTTATCGGTATGTGCCCTTGTTAAGAGTCAATTTACTGATGTTGGTACATACAAGTTTAGTTTATATTTTCAAATAAATCAAAGTTTTATTTTGTTTCTTTATCATAAATTTGTCGATGCAGTTGAAAATTCCTTCTGGGATCTCTACGCAATTTGTTTTGACATGCTCAGATGGATCATCTCTTCCCTTTAATACGTATGATGTTAGGTAACGTTTCCTTCTACCAGATCATTTGGTTCAATGTTCTCAGACTAACCAAAAACCTTGGGCTCATTGATATCACCTGATCTGTTTATTTCTTTAGAATTGTCTATAATCAACAAGAAGCATATTATACCCTGCACATGTCTTGAGTCTAGGATGCTGATTTTTCTTGTAGGATGCGGGATACTCTTGTGTTGACAATGAGAATATTTCAAAGCAAGGTATTCTCTCTTACCAAAATTGAGTTTATAAGGATCAATTTTGCGACACCATCAAGGATCATATTTGATATGTTTACTAATAAAAATCAATGCCGACTTTGGCTAGCATGCATTTATTTTCTTTTTATAGTATTTACTTCTCTCCAAATCTGTGCCATTAAACCCGATTTGATTAATTTTTTGGAGACTGCAAGAGTTTTCTTTTATTGAGGTATCTGTCAAAGGGCTCAATTCATGGAGCTCGAGGGATTCAAACCTTCGACATCTTGAGTGATGCTCAACAAATACCTTTTGCTTTCGAGAATCTGTTTGTTGCACTTTTTTGGTTGTCTGATTGGTCCTCATGCTATAAAGTACGAATGAGAAAAGAGAACTCCTAGACGCATGGGCGCATCATTCTTTATACACTCCAAGTTTTTGACTAAATTCGATATATGTTTCAAGCAGGCAATGGATGATAGAAGGAAAGGAAAAGCATAGACCAAACCCCTTCGCCATTCAAGTATTGTGTCCATATTCATCATTCATTCATTATGCAAAGGAGAGATGTAACTGAATTTGTTTCATCATAGCCTGAACTAATAAATGAAATAAATCATAAAGGTCTTTCTGTTGCTGCTATTTTACCTCTTACCCTCTCATAGACATTAATGCATATCTTCCCCTATTAGTTTCTTCCCCATAATCATATTTAGCATTATAGATGGAGCTCTCAACACTAGTTTGGTTTAATTGTAAATGTAAGCAATGGAAAGAACAGTTATATAATAGGACACTTCCACTTATTTTTTTAGTCCCTCCTTTTACTGTACAAACATTATTTACAGATACATGAGATGACCCTTTTCTTAACTCTCGACAAGGAAAGCCACATTGCCTCTATTTGTTTCGTAACATCTTTATGTGTCATTTGGCTTCTTTGGTTCATTGGTTGTGTGAGTGGGGACGTAAAAGAGAAAATGGTCTGGATTGCCAAAAATGGGAGATTCAAATGAATATTGACCTAGGTTTTGAAAATAAAGGGTTTTTATTTTTGTCATCCGCTTGTCAAATTTACCAAAATCAACACGATTCATTCTTCCTCCTCGCTCATTTTTGGAATCAAAGATAGAAACTAAAGCGTGAATCAGAGCGAGGAGCGAGAAGAAAAAATTGAAGGGGAGTCTGAAGCAAATTTCATGAAGAAAAAAAATCAAAGAAGCGAGAGGGAGAGGAAGAAACGAGATCCATGTTCGCTCGCTCCTCAATCTATCAAGCTGTTGGTGGGCTACGAATTGGTTATTTCACAGCATGCTTGGACCAACTAAAGGTCAAATTTCATTTGATTCAAAACAGTAGACCAAATTTCATTTATGTCCCTAAAAAAAGGTCATCCATATCAAAATCTCGACATAAAAGCATTTTTCCAAACATATTTTGGTGGATAATATGATGGGACGGGATTCCAACTAAGGCCAACAAGCCCTACACCAAAAGATAGGAGAAAGCTGAAGAAAGAAAAAGGCGGGAAGGGTCAATTTTAAAAAAAATAAAAATAAAATAAAAAATGTTACCAATATACATATAGCAGCAAAGGAAATAATCGTTTTTTAAAAGAAAAAATTGCCAACTTATATACAATAAAATAAGACATAACTATGACTCCATTCAGTAATTATTATTATTATTATTTTTTTTTTAATTTAGTTTATTTTCTACTAAATTTCGTAGTATGATTCTTACGTATTTCTCAAAGAAGAACTTAAATTTATAGTCAATTTTCAAAGATGAAAACAAGTTTTTTTGAATATTATCTTTTTTATTATTATTATTTAGTTGACAAATTTTGATTTGATTTTATAAAATATTAGTAGAAATAAAATAAAAAATAAAATTTATAATCAAGCTTGCTTATACTTAATAATTGTAAATTCATTCTCGAGAGTCATGTTCCGTTGAGCTCGTTGAAGTCATCATATATGAGAAAATTTCAAGACTTTTGAAGCTTGTATAACCTCTCTCTATGAGTCCAATTAGACTCGTTAATCATTAGGAAAAGATATGCGAACGAAGGTTAATGTCAACTGCAATTGTAATCCGATCGCTTATAATACTCAGAAAGAATAAAAAGAATAATGTGATTTTTTTTTCTGTTAAGATTCATGTCACTTCACAAGGTAAGTCACAATTTTTCTTTTCATGTGTGTAATATCTTTATGTGTAATGTCATTGGCCTCTTTAGTTCATTGCTTGAGTGGGGACATAAGAGGATGAAATTGGTCCCATTTATTTGATATTTTCAAAATGACTTTGGATATTTAAAATTATATAAATTAAATAAAGTATATTAAATTGAAGTTTGACATCTTGGTTCATAAACTTCAAAACTCATCAAACATTTCAAAAGTTTGTATTTTTTTTATTGGTCATATGTTATTTCTCTATGCCAGTCAACAAAAAAGTATTTTATTTATATATTATGTTTAAATTATTATAGTTACTAATCGATAAAATTAGAGCTAAACCCTAAACCCTTATTGGGACTCGTTAACTTCATATTAGAGCTATGACCTATTAAGTAGGTACCATCAAGCCTGTTGGCTTTAGGGGATCGATCCTAGGATCAATCTATAGACACAAAGGGTTTTCTATAGATTGTGTTTCTTTAACCTCACGTTTCTCATCTAACAGTGAATGTTTCCTATCGTGAGTTAGGAAGAGTCAAATCACATGGACTTCTCGACAATTGTCCTTGACAAGTTTACACCCATACATAAATTCTTTGTTGATAATAACATAATAAAATCAATTACTAATCGTAATAGACTAAAATTTTGTCTCCAACAACTATTTACAAGTAAATATATCATCGAATAATTTCTAATGTTAGAGTGTTTTTGAAGTAATTCAAAGCTTAGTTTGCTATTAATTTTACGTTTCAACGTCTCGATTAATTATTATTCTATTTTAAACCGTTGAAGTTGTTTTAACCTTAGAGACTATTACTTGTTAATACTTAAGCCTCTGCTTAGTTAATTATCAAAAGTAGTTTATATAAACCTTAAACAGACATCTTAGGTTATACCGAGTATTATTTAACAATAAAGTCAATAATTCTCCACGAAATTGAATTCAAACTTTCGGGTTTGAACCAATTTATATTAGGAAGTGTTTCAAAGACTTTTTGTTTTTCATCACAAATGTCAAATCCTAAGGTTATAGGGGATTAGGCAATGCTTGAAAGTGTAGAGATATCATTTTCCTTGTAGGTAAACCATCCATATCATATACAGAGACATGTAATTGTTGGAAGCAACCATCTATTTATTGTGTAGGGTATGTAAATTAACAATTTTGATCTAAATTAATATTTATGTTATATAATCTTAAAATATAATGATAAAAATAAAATAAAATCTATATAATATTTATCATACGACGGTGATAGAAGTCCATAGGTGATATCGAGAAATCTATCGATAATAGTCTTCGCAATTCTTTGTAACATGCTTAATTACTGTACTTAAATATACGATTACTGTATTAATATTATATTACATTATATTATCACCATTTATTAGCAAATTAACTTCCACATATTCAAAAGGGTCATTGTTTCTAGAAGTCTCCCATCCTTCAACCACCAAGCCAATAAACACTAGCCACGTCAAATACTCACGTGACTACACGTGATCACATACATCTGAACTATAAACCTTGGTAGGAGGGTTTTTCTCCCTTTTTCTTTTAAAATGCAATTTTAATCGATACGTAAGTTTTTTTTTTTTCAAATTTTATATTAAAAATATTAATAGATAACAATATTTTTTTAAAAAAATTACAATGAAACTAAATATAAGATTAATTAAAAATACGTAAACTAAAATTAAATCGTTTAATTGAATAGACTTTAAAACACAAGAACTAAAATAATATTTAATTTATTTTCTAATTCTATTTAATCTATTTATTATTATACTTTCCAAATAAAATAGAACAAACCTACAATGAAAATTGACAAAAAAAAAAAGTTTATGTTATAATTTAAAAGCTTTATAAGTGAGCCTTTTATTATTATTATTATTATTATTATTATTATTATTATTATTATCATCATCATCATCATCATTAACTTAGTGTGTGATTGAGATTCAGAGAGAGAATCAAAGTGGCACAAATCTATAATATGATTTGTCAATAATTGAAGTATAAAAAAATGGCAATATTGTTTTATATGAATGTTACATACAATTATAAAATTGGTTCTCAATAAATGGGCTCAATGTGGGAGGATCATATATTATAATCACGTGTGACAAAATTTAAAGATATCACAATCACGTATTAAAATATATCATACAGTCGACCCAAATATATATTATATTATATTATATTATTTTTGGTATGATCTATAAACTTTGAAGTTTGTTTAATTTTAATTCATTTATTTTCAATAAATCTTAAATTTAATCATAAAGTTAATTTCTGTCAAAATTGATTAAATAATAACAATAATTTTCATATAAAAAAGTTATAATATAGATAACAAAAAAAAAAAAAAATTAAAGTGGACAACAAACTAACAATAGGGACTGAATTTAAGATTCATTATATATAGAAACTAAAATTAGACAATTGAAAATATATATAGAGACTAAAATTAAATAGACTATGGAGCGAAATGATATTTTAATCCAAAAAATAATGTTATCAATATCATATTATTCAAATATTTTATAACTAAAAGGACCATTCAACTAACTTCTTGATGAGCTTTTTTAATCAATATATATATATATATATATATATATATATATATATATTTAAAGATTATGATTCCTATATGATGTAAATATTAATCAAAAGAGATGGGCTACAAAAAATAGGATGAATTGATGGAATTAAAAGAAAATTATGGTTCCAAGGGATTGTCATACCTAAATTCACCAACTTTTATTTCTTAGAATTCACTTAGCTTTTATCAAACCCACACCTACACTCATCTTCTTCCCTTTGTCAATGGAAAACTTGATATCAAAACCTAAAGTCTCACACAAGGAATTTAGGACAAGCCTAATATTGACACCATTTCTTTGTTGAAGACATGTTGTTTGTGAAGTAGAAGGAAGTTGAAAAGGGAAAAGTAAAAGGAAAGGACAAGAATTAAGAAAAAAGAAAAAGTAGAGAGAGAGAGAGAGAGAGAGAAGATAAATGAGATATAACAATTTCTTACCTCCTCCCACTTTCCTTCCCTTTGCAAAGTCCCTAATTGAGCTTTCTTTTTCTTCTGTCCTCCATCTTCAATCAAACTCTCTTTCTACCCCATAAACACATGAAAAAAGAGAAAATAGAGTTACCTGCAAGATCTACAAGTGGTAGAGGAAAATGGGTTCAGTAGGAAACTCAAATCAATGGCAGCCATATGCTTACAAAGATTGTTCTTTAGAGATTTGCAGCATATATTGTCCTCAATGGTGTTACATCATCTTTCCACCACCTCCACCTTTTGGCTATGGCAGCAATGGAGATTCTGCCACTGATTTCTCTCCTCTCATCATTGCTATCATTGGTATTTTGGCTAGTGCCTTCATTTTGGTAAGCTATTACACCATCATCTCCAAGTACTGCAGGAACAGAGCTTCCACCAGCAACGACGCCATGGAAATGGAGGATGAAGAAAATCTTTCCCAAATCCGCCATGAAAACCATCTCCAAGCTCCTCCTCTTCCTCCTCCTGGCTTGGATGAAGCTCTCATCAAATCCATCACAGTTTGCGAGTACAAAAGAGGAGATGGGTTAGTTGAAGGCACTGATTGCTCAGTTTGCTTGAGTGAGTTTCAAGAAAATGAGAGCTTAAGATTGCTCCCAAAGTGTAGCCATGCTTTTCATCTTCCTTGCATTGACACATGGCTTAAATCTCACTCAACTTGCCCTCTTTGCCGCTCCAATATTTCACCAACAAATCTTTTCCCAACCCCAACTCAAGAAATTCAAACAACACAACATTTTGTTTCATCTGCTTTTCAGTATCAGCATCAGCACAGAACTAATGATACAGTAGTTGTCGTAGTGGTTCAAGATTTGGATAATTTAACAGTACCGAGGCAAGAAACTGTTGATTCTAGGCTTGAAAATGATGATGCTTCTTCCAAGAATCAAAGGGAAGGATATGCATCAGAGAGTCAAAATTCAGGGGCAAGAGAAAGAATGAATCAAGTTAGACAGGAATATGATGTTGTGGATGGTGTTGTTCAGCCATTTAGAAGGTCAGTTTCCTTGAATTCTTTATCATGGCAAGGGCAGGTTTCTGTTGCTGATATATTGAGAGTCAGTCAAGATAGTGAGGAAGAGGTAGAGGAAGATGAATTACATCAAATGGGGATTGGATCTTCAAAAGTATTTGTTCAAGAGCAATCCCATTCCAATCACAGAACTGGGGTTTCCAACTTTGGAATGAATAGATCTATTTCAACTGGGAAACTGGGTTTTACAAATTATGGGAAAGGAAAGAGTTGCATCATTCCCAGTTGAAAGTAGATTTACAAACTGTACAAAATTTGAAAATTTTTCACTCTTACTTCTGTAATATATTGGTGAAATCAAAGAAGAAAACCCAGATTCATACAAGATTAGCAGACTAGATGGACTTAATTTGAATGTACATTTTACAATTTACAGGCCTCTTCAGAGATGTTACTCAAACATCATATTCTGTCAAAGCATTTATTAAAGAGTTTTTTTTTTTTTTTTTGTTGGATTTTGCTGATGGTAACTGACCAGAATTGTCTGAACTATTGAATTTCTAAAAGTTTTAAACTCAAGGCAGTGTGGTTTTGAAGCCTAAGAATTGTCTCAATGATTAGCACTTTTCTACTGTCTATTATGCTCTTTCACTTTGTTGCCTTATGCAGAGTTGTCAGAATCTATGTAGGGCTACCTAATTCACTTTGCATAATGTAAGGGGGAAAGTATGGTTAAACTTGAATTTCAATATTTAAATTTTAAATTTTCTTCTCTATACTATTCGTCCATGTGAAGTTTTGAGCTTTTAAATCAAAATTTGTCTCAAACAAAAGTACTCATGTCAGATACTGACAATAAAGAAAAACAATCTAAATCAAAGTTAAAGGACCATATCTATAAAATAAGGGGGGAAAAGTGTACAAATTAATAACGTAAAGAAGCATTAGAAATACTGGCAAACAATACTGCCTAAATCTCAACCTCCATTTATGAGGCTCGGATTGATGCTTTATCATATGGGTTTGCTCTTAGATTAAACCATTTCAACTATAATAGCAAGAAAAACGGATTGAAGTTAGGTGCAGACCTCTTTGACAAATAGCACAGTTCCCATCATCTTCTTGTTTGGAGAATGAAAATGTTGACCTACACTTCAAATTTTGCATTGAAACCCAGAGACAGAGAGAGAGGCGTCATACCTTGATTGGCTAAACTCGCATTCTGAAGGCAACATCTCAACTTTGAAAAAGATTTTGGGAATTTAGCAGAAAATGGACCACTAGATATCCTTCCATCATTGTCACAAGAATTCTGGTCCATGCTTGAATATTTATTGATTGTTGAGATGCTGATGGAGGTCAAATGTAAAATAATAACTCCATGTCTAAGCACCTTTGCCTTTTATCATTTTGCTTCTCTTTTTTCATTGAACTAACCAATAAGATAGAGGCACTTAGTTATCATCAATGAAGTGCTCCATGAAGCATCATTCTTATTTTATAAAAAAACCAATAACATTTTGTTTACAATTAAAATTATGGACGTTGTAAAGTCAATGTTACATGATGTGGAAAAGCGGGGGGTAAAGGAACAGTTACCTTGGGGAAAATTTTTGGCCTGATGCCTAAGAACTTGGAGATTTATTCACTAAATTAGATGAGTTAAATGACAATGCAGAAACATGAAATCAAATAATTACAGAAGAGTTTATAGGATGATCAGTTGCCTGTTAGTCAAGTCCATAATTTTGGATGAACCCTTTTCTTTTTAACTTGGCAATTGCAGTTGTTCATCTTATTTATGCAACCAAACTTTCTTTTCATTTCTCTCCACATGCTTGTCTTCTCTTTTTTCACCATGTGGACGCAGCCTTCCTCAATCTCTTTCCTCATCATATGACACTCTTTCTCCAGTTCTATCACCTTGTTGCTCATTTTCTCCATTTCATTTTTTACTATTCCTTCACTTAAGTTCAACTCTCCTTCATCATTTTCAACCTCATCCTGTGTCAATTTGTTGTCCGAACGCTGCATATCCTTCGCAATCGCATCACGTAGCTGCAATTGCACCAAAAATAGCACTTGGACCACGATTCTTAATGGCAATCGCTGGTTCTTGGCGGCATGTTCACACGCTTCAGCCGACATCCTGTGGTAGTCCAGCCCTCTGCACACTTCTTCTCTCTCAGATTCTGTCAGGAAGCTATGCTTGTCCAGATATGTATCAATAGCCCTGTATATTCCATCGGAGCTCCTATCGGTTCCCATTGATGCTGCACTTGACATTTCAACTAATGAAACAAATGCATTTATCTCCAAATCTCTGTCACTAGCAACTTCAAACAAGAATTCCTCAATGAGTTTTGCTGCGGCAATTAATCCTTCCATATTTGAACCATAATCTCGATAGAAGTGCTTTATAATTCGCTTCACACACTCGATATCGTAATGCATTTCCTTAGCATAGCCTCGAGAAGGTATTAAAAGGTCACTTGCTGTAGCTTGATCAAGCTGCTTTCCTATCCTCAACTCGAGTCCATTTCTACAACCAGCATTTGCTTCCAAAAGAATGGCAAACCGGAGCATTTCAAACAATATTGTGCAAGGAAATAGTCCCTTCTGATGAGGCATTAGCCTTTCCACTGCTTCTATGACTTCCCTTTGACGGTTTGTTTTACATACTGACATTTTTTCATCTCCTTTAGCACTTGAAAACACCCACTTCTTTGCATACTTCAAAAGGGATGCAGCAACAAATCTCGGCGGGACAGCATGCTGGTTCATAGAATGAATGGTCAGTTCATACAATGAAAGAGGCAGAATTGTCAAATCCTCTGACTGCCATTCAGAAACAAAGAGTTCTCTTCTTGCACTTGGCTTGTGATGAAACACGTCATCCTCACTGAGTTCATCATTTAAGAAATTCACAATCGGTTTGCCGAGGAGATACGGATTGTTCATTGCCTTACCGACCAAAGATTCAATGCATTCATCAACAAGGCCTGTATCCACTGCCTGTTGCATGATATCTTCTGTTGTAAGAAAAGCCTTGATGGTTTCGTTCCAGCTAGGGAGGATTTTCTGTTCAAAGAAGGTAAGTGCTTTGCTCAACAGATTATTTGGGCTGTGACTTTCAGTCATCCCCAGGTAGAAAGCAAGACAAGCTAAAGGAAGCACATTCTCACATGACATTTTCAGACGAAACCCATGGCAGAACCTTGCAACAAGTTCAAATGTATTTGGATGAGCTGGTATGTTTCTGAGGAACTCTTGGATACTGTCCTCGGATTTCTCAGTCAGTAACTCCGCTATCTTCCCCGACTTTTCTACTATAATATCCTATAGAAAAAACAATAAACATAACCAAAACAAATCACAAAACAAATATGTAACTGAATCCAGAATCCCATATTCTCACCCTATCCAAATTGAAAGGCACGCCACTGACATGAAACTGTATATCAGTTCTAGATTTAGGCTTAGGCAACCTGCAAACCATAATGAAGATGAGCGACGGTTTCGAAACAACCATGACGTGAAAAATGAAAGGGTTAGCAAAAAATGCATGAAAATAAAAGAGTTCTTCACCAATAAGAGACATCCTTGTCTGATTTGTCTACCATGTTTTGAATGTTCTTCTGTATAATCTACACAAAAAAAAAAAAAAAAAAACCCAGAAAGGAGGAGTTAGTTCTTAAGTTCTTTTTTCTATCTAGTTTCAAATAATCAGAACTTTGTAGTTCTCTCTCATATCATTACAGACAGTGCTTTCCCAAAATTGCAGTCGTCGTCTTTGCTATTGAAAGAACGCTACTGTAGTAAATACACTATAATGGCTCTAATGCATCAACATTTTGAGATATAATGGAGTTTAATTCAATCACGATTACGAACAAAATAGGTAGCTAAAATCAAAGCCTAAACAGTAGCCTATGAAAACAAAAGTTGAAAATGTAAGCGCGATCAAAATGCAGAGAAATACAGCCAGTACCGAGCTGATTCTTCTTCCAATACAATAAATTGCATAAAGAACAGATAAAAACCACATCGAGAACTAAATAATTATTTCCATGTAAGGGAAAATGAGGATTAAATTGAAAGAAAACTTACAATATCAAATGTGGGTATCGTAAATCTTCGTGTTATTTGGACTTAGTCGTGTAGAAAGAGAGAGAACGGAGTATAGAACTTGAATATTTCAACGAAAGAAACAAAAGAAAATGGAAGAAGGAAGTGAGATGTAGCGGTAACTATCCAAAACTGGTGGGATTCTGTTACTTGAACTAAAAGGAATTTATTTACTTATTTATTTATTTTCAAATTTTAAACATTTTAGTATGATATATATATATATATATATTTTTCATTTTGGCAAATATCAAATTTGCATACTTACCTAGCAATTCGGTTTTGTTCGGTTTTAGAGCCAACTAAACCAAACCAGTCTATTTTTCACATAAAGAATTCAAACTAATATACAATAAAATTTGATTTTATTTGGATCTATTTATTATCGACTTTTGGTTTTTTTTTTTTTTTTAATTTCTATTCTTACTCTCAACCTTGTTTTGAATGCGTCATTTTTTACTAGCTTTAAATTAAAATTGTGTATATTTTTTTTTTCTAATGAATTGCAATCTGATATTCATATATTTTTCAATTGTTGGAATTATTTACAAAATATAACAATTCTTTTAGCTTTTATCAATAGTCATTAGATTTCTATCAATGCACCGATAGATAATTATAGAAGTCTATCAGTGATTATCAATGTCCTTCATTGATATAATCTATATTATATATATGTTTTGTAAATATTTTAGTCATTCTAATTTAGCCAAGTCTATTCACCAACTTCTCACTAAATCTTAAATTTAAATGATTCAAAACTAATTTTATCAAAATTAGTTGAATAATAGTGAGAATAATTTCATGCTATAATGAGGTAATTTTATATTGTCAAAAGTTAGGAAGACGACATCAATAGATTTTTTGTTTGTTAACAAATATATATAAAAAAACAAACAACCAGGACTAAATTTGAAGACCAAAAGTTTTCTAAATCTAAAGTATTAACAAATTAACATAATACAAAATAATTTACAAATGTACCAAAATTTAGATTTAGCTTTTAAAATCTATCAGTGAAGTAGTTGGTAGATTTATCAGAGATAAAGTCTAACATTGTCTTACGAGTGATATGACTTTTTACTAATAGTTTTTTTTATACACTTAATTATTATTTCCATCACGATTAAGTTACCCTATACTTTAAACCATTATTCATTTTTGGGCTTCCTCTATTGGGCCTATTTGATGGCCATGTACCCCAACTAAGCCCAAACAAACCAAAACCCGAAGAATGGGCCTAAAGCCCAATTACTGAAAAAGATGGGCCGAAGACGTAGACCGTGATTCGGTAGGGCTATATAATCAGCTGGAGAAAACCCTAGAGTTTTCCCGCTTAGCCGTTCAGTCTCTGCATCAGCGTCTGTCCAGAGTTGCCCTCGTTCCGTCAAAGCCTCAACAATGGTACTCATTCTCTATCCCGTCTTTGCTGTTCATCTTTACTTCAATTTGTTTTTTTTTTCCTTCAAGTTTTGAAGGCGAGAAAAGTTTTCCAGTTTATAGGATTTAATTTCTGAGAGACTAATGAACTAAAATTTGAAACACGAACCTCATTCTTCTGTCATTTGTTTGCTTTATGGTAGTGGATTATCGATTATATTTCATGGGTCTTTCGTGGTTCTAGCTCAATTAGATGTAGAAAAGTGGTTTAAGCTATTTACGTTCTCTATGTTTCATTAATTTTCCGCAGCTTCACCATTGCTTTAGATTCAGCAATCATCGTGGGGAAAATAGATTAGAATCTGGAAAACCATCTTGAGCTAGGGTTTACGTTTTGTCGTTACTTTATTATACGTATCATGGGAAGATTATTAGATTTATCCAACGTGTGTTTCTTACGATTTCCTGTATAATCGCAGACGAAAAGAACTAAGAAGGCTGGCATTGTCGGCAAATACGGTACGTACTAGCGTCGTATGTTTTTATTTTTTATTTATATTTAATTTGCTATGAAATAGTATTTGAGCAACGAGTGTAAGTGGGACTGTTGATCTAATGCTGTGGACTCTTGTGCGAGGGTTTCTTAAGTAGATGGGTATTTGACATTCGAAGATGATCAGTTAGGCGATAATTTGTTGAAGTAGTTGGTAGATTTTTAAGAGCCTTCTATTCCTCTATCCTTCAACGTGCTTGTTTATGCTGTGTATTTATGTTTGTAATTGGTTTACTGTGTATTTTGTAACAGGTACCAGATATGGCGCTAGTCTGAGGAAGCAGATTAAGAAGATGGAAGTCAGTCAGCACAGCAAATACTTCTGTGAGTTCTGCGGGAAGGTTAGTTTCTTTATTCAACATATAGTTTGTTGTATTTGGTGATTACAAGTAGTTCATCGGTGAATGAAAGAAATTATTTGGTTTTGGTGGTTACATGTAGTTCCTTGTATAGATGTTGAACAACGCGGGATACAACTTATTGAATTGTGAAGAAGGGCCTATTAGGATTGAAATTTTAAGTACTTGAAAAATGTTTTTAGTTGCAAATATCGTTATTCAAGGACATGAAAAGTCATCCAAGCAGGCCAGAAACATCTACATGATGATATAATTTTTATTACTTGATTCTAATTTCTAATCAATGATTGCTGGTTCAAACCCTTAAAGGATGCTTTTGTGGGCGATGCTGTTGGGTTTATATCTCTTAGAGGAATATAGAATTATTGGATACTTTTTCCCTTGATAGAAAAGGACAATATTATTAGTATTTATTATTATATTTGTGATGTTTTGCTATCCATAAATCTTGCAACTGTAGTTAAAATTTGACATTTCTGTTTTATGATATGAAAACAAACTTTAAACCGCACGAATGTATGGAATGTAATGGAAACATCTAGTTGTCAATGATACTTTTATTCTATGATTCTAATCAATGATTGCTGTTCCGAACCTCTTACAGTATGCAGTGAAAAGGAAGGCTGTTGGGATATGGGGATGCAAGGACTGCGGAAAGGTGAAAGCCGGAGGTGCCTACACATTGAAGTGAGTACAGTTGATTCTTGATTTGCAATGAAGTAGTTGTGGTTTAAAATTGTTTTCAAGGTTTTGATTTCTGTTTCTTCATTTTGTTTTGGGCAGCACTGCGAGTGCGGTGACTGTTAGGAGCACAATCCGAAGGTTGAGGGAGCAGACTGAGAGTTAAGTTAGATTTATATTTTGTTTTCTTTCCGTCTTGATTTATACTACCAGTTTGATAGTGTAGAGTTCTTGAAAGAAGATTGTTCTAAGCAATTTGTGTACCCATTTGACTTTATTTCAAGATGTGACTCTGGAGCTCTTAAACTAGCTCTGCTTTGTTTTTTTAGCCAGATTATTTGAAAGTATCATCCCGGATTTGTGAGACATATCTCTACTTTTTGCCCAGTTGGCCAAATTTTCTTGTTTTCAATCGTTACAGGCTATCGTAATTTGGTGAGCTTTGCTTGTGTATTTTCATCTCTCGGGGGATTTTTTGTAGTAATAATGGTGGGCTCTACAGGTGGTATAGGAAAATTTCCCCATCTCTTGTTAGCTCATATTCTTTCGCAAACTTCGAGAAAGTTGCTGATTTTTTTATTCCAGATTTGTGTTTAACACCAACTTCTGAAGCTAGTGGATTGAGCACTCTCTAAGTTTCTTGGTTTCTCATTGATTAATTTTGCCTAAATTAAGAAAACTGATTTTAGAAAACCTTTTCCCCTTGTTTTTGATTTTGACAAAGAATTCATGGAAGATAATTATAATCATTATAATTTATAAGAAATTAGTAGAAAATAGACTCATTTTTAGTGAATGTGTTTTTAATTTCTCTCATTAATTCTGGAGATTTGAAGGTTGAGATCAACTTAGATAATGGATCTTGTAAATGCACATTGTGAAGTAATTGTTGTTGATCATAATCAATATAAATCCTTTATATTGATTGAGGTTTTGATGTTTAAGCCAAATATATGAACATTTAATTTTATTTTGATCAAAAGAGATTATCAAGTGGTAAATTATTGTTGGATTGTTAAGTGAGTTGTCTGAGATTACAATAAATATGTTTCCCATTCGACAGTCATCCTGGGGAAAATATATTAGAATCGTATCATGGGAAGGTTGGTTGGTGGTTGAAGTTCGATAGTAAAATCATCATGAGTAGAGGCAACCCTGGAAACAAACCTTTCCATTAATTTTTTATTTTTTAATTTTTTTTAAAGATTTAGTTCATTGTTTTTGTTAACTAAATAAATAATAAAATTCAAATTTTATCTATCAAATCTTGACGATAATCCTAATTATCAAAATTAATAAAAGATACTTAATCAGAGATATTTCACAAGAATGAAGCAATCGAAGGATCCACATTTGCAGCCGCCTTCGAAAAGCAAGAGGATTCCTCCGAATTCTCCTTCTATTGTGGACGACCTCAAAATTCCGACCACTGTAGCCCATGCCCATGTTCCTGCCCTTTTGATTTGCAAGACGGTGAGGATGATCCAAAATTCACTTTTGTCGCTAAACATTCCGTTACTCCTGTGTCCACCACTTCTATCTATGTTTGTTTCCTCATCCTCCCATGTATCTGCTGCCCCTAAAACCAAAGAAGACGACCTGGAAGAGAATGTTGAAGTTGAACTTGCAATAATTCCCCTCAAGTGGTGATCCAGATAAGATAGCAAAGATGCAATATGTTCTCTTGGTTCTCTTTCCGGAACCAAATCAGAAATCACCCCTGACCACGGATCTTCAGCTCCAATGGCGTCCATGGCTGTCGCCTTTATCAAACCTTCACATCCCCTCCCCCAGTCTCTAATTACCTTCACCAAAGCCTGAAGCCATCACACCGTCGGATTTGGGTCTTGGGAAACTTGTTGCGGAGGCATCCATCTGCCGTGGGTTCTAGAAGAAAATAGGTTTTTAAAAATAAAATATTAGAGATTTAGTAAAATAGTTATATTTGTTAAAACTTTTGCAAAAATCCTTTCTATTCTTTCTTATTTTGCTATTCCACCAAATATTTCAAACACAAAAATTGTTTGGACCAAATAATTTGTCCAAATTTTTCTTTTTTTTTTTAATGACATTCCTAAAGTTTGTCGTTCTTCAGAATAATCATCTTCTTTATAACAGGCCTAAAACCCTAAAATGGAAGTCCAGGTCCAAATAAAGGTCCATAACAAATAACAGCTGTCTTGGACAGTTGTCATCAGTCAAAGAGTCCTTCCGGTGTACTCCAGGCCCAAATATAGGCCCATAACAAACAACAGCTGTCTTGGAAAGTTGTCATCAGTCAAAGAGTCCTTCCGGTGTACTCCAGGCCCAAATATAGGCCCATAACAAATAACAGCTGTCTTGGACAGTTGTCATCAGTCAAAGAGTCCTTCCGGTGTACTCCAGGCCCAAATATAGGCCCATAACAAATAACAGCTGTCTTG